>JBCEWB010098435.1:0-10544 GCA_039654565.1 Peronia peronii
ATGGATGGATGGATGGATGGATGGATGGATGGATGGCTGGATGGATGGATGGATCGATCGATCGATCGATCGGTGGATGGATGGACCGATGGATGCATGGCATCATCGTTACTACGTCACATATATATTATGTATACATACATAAACCATTTCTCCCCAGGGTACGTTCCAACAGAGAGACTGTCAGCTCCTGTGGCTAATCTTACAGAAACAACTCACAACTCTGGCAACGTTTTACATCACTTTATTCAATCTCCTTTGGGCTCATTTCTGATCTATACTTAATAAATATGTCGTTCAGACTGCACAACCAATAGGTCAACTCGTAATGCTAATACTAATTCATACAAATCGGAAGACACTAGACTGAACACGAAAACAATGAATGAATGAACGAAGGCATAAATAAATAAGTCTATTTGTCAACAAATGAATCATAAACAAAGAAACATATACTGCAATTAAAAACAAACGGAAAGGTCTTTTCTACTTTTACAGATCATGAACTTTCAAAGACATGAACTCTTCAGGCATTGATATAGTCATGTGAATGAAACTGTTGAGATAATGTAAAATGAAGAGTTATTTAAAACAGACTCTTGCTCCAGTGATTTTTTTTTCTAGTACGTAATGTATACCACACTGTGAGAGATGCAATAAACACGATTTCAATCTCTCTTTCTTGTATCGTCTTCTCCTGTGTCAAGCACAAATATTATCAGGTATCCTGGGAACTTTATTGGCGTCTAAGCTTAGCAATGTCTAAGGGATTAAGATAGACTTTAGCACTGGTGAAAATCATCTTACACATAGACAGGTCTAAATTTGTGCTTTATTGAAGACTTTCTAACCGACGGATAACTTAACTTTTCTCCAAAAAAAGCTAAGAACAGTCATATGACTGGGTACTTATTTCTTCTTCGTCATTTCTTACGTCACCAGTAAATGACCGTAGTGGATTATGTCTCGACTAAGTATATCATTTAAGTTTACATACTCATATAGCCAGATTTCACTGAGATGTAACAAAAATATAAAGTGTGAAAAATCATTAAACAATACATCTAATCTCACTAATGGACTGGGCCTGGATTACTGGTGTATTTAGGTATCAAATATTACCCTATGAAATTACAATTTACTCATTAATTATAATGTTAATTTCGATCATATAAATTAACTTCAAGGTCATCAGTCCACACCTTCGAAAAGAGAAAATATAGAAAGGTCTTGAAATCTTGAAGATTCAATTTTTAAAAAATAATAATAATAATTAATGTAAAAAAAATAATAAAAAAGGTCATAACTTTTTTTCTGACACACTATTTTCAGGAGGAAAAATCTAGACATCTACTAATAGTATTCCAAAAAAGTTACTCTATGATTTTATATTATACTGAAATCTATTTGTTTCTTAAGTCAATAAATAAAACTAAGACGAAGCCTGTTGATATTGAACTTGACCATATTCTGGTTCACAACACAAGCCAAGGCCACACTCTTGTAACGAAGGATTTCATGACAAACATTAAAAAAAAAAAAAAAAACACTTATTTTGGACAGGCCAGATTATAAAAAGCAAAAACAAAGGAACGAACAAAGAAACAAATGAAAGTGGTTAATATTCTCTAATATCAAAAAACAACCAGAATGATCACTTGGTGTCCCTCCCTCTTGCTCCCCCCTCCTCTTCTCATGGCAAGAGAGAAAGAATAAAAAAGAAGAAAGAACGAAAGAAAGAGAGAAATGGTCCGTTAATAGTTTGAATATCCATGATTTAATCTTTAGTAAATGTTCTGATCGAAAAAAAGAAAAAGAAAACTTGTACAGTTTATGGTTCGGTCCCTTTCGGCGTGCCCCAGAGGGGCGGTGCCATATCGAGAGAGTGTGTGTACGTGTGTTAGAATGTTTATAAATTATTTCCAAGCGAGATAACTCTTCATCTATTATATATAGGTGGGTGAAACATTAGTTGCGTGTCTTTAGCTGAACAGACAGTTAGTGTGGGTATGCAGAACTTCCAAACCACAGAACACTAGGGGAATCTTGAAATACCAGAGACAGATGTATTTAAATTTTAGTTAATGATTAAAAACAGAAACAAAAACAAAAGAAAGTAAGACCCTATTACTGGAACGACTGACCCACTAACTATACACAGTCAGAACTGAGCATCTCTGTCACAACCTCGATCCATGTTATATTTTTGTGCGTTTTTGTACAGCTGAGATAACCACCACGACAGGAGGTTGAAAAACTTAACAAAACCATAACCGTAAGCATCACTGTCCTATCGTCTCAGAGATGCTTAGTTCAATATGTGTACATTTTCATGTTGGCATTGTTATCCTGTGCTGTAAGATATAGGAGAATTTCGTAAGTGTTGAGAATAATTATGTCTATTTTCTTTCAATTAACTGCTCATATTAATGATTATTCATCTGGATTCAGTTCCTATACCTGATTACTACATTAGATCTGTGTCATAAAATAACAACACGAGCTGAGAAAAAGAGCAGGAAGTTCTGTACTACAGAGGTTTGGCAAAGAAATTGAACCAGAAGGACAGGTAAAGGAGTAAACATTTGTGGTTTCAACATTATTGACATGAACTTTCATGGCACATTTTCCAGATAAGATCGTAGCTCAATACACAAAGACAGCAAATTTAGTCATTCAAAATCTGAAATTCCACTTCTTCCAGCGACAACGGCACAAGTTCCATTTCTGTCTGAAAATTCACTGTCCAATCTTTTCTTTTTTAAGGAAAAAGTTATCTCAATATTTGCTCATTTTTATTATTGTTACTCATCTATTATCACTTCTTGTCCTTGTTAATTTTGTTTCTTTGTTTGTTTTGTTGGATATAGTATAAATGTCGGTGATCATTTTTTCTCCTTTGTAAGTTTTAAAATTAACTATTTGCTATCTCTCCAATCCCCCCCTTTTTTTTAAACAATAATATCATTTTGGCCAATTTTTCAGACTGAATTTTTCTTATTTCTGTGCAGTTTCTGTGAATAATAAAAGCACAGAAAGCCATTTCCATTGAATCAGTTGTCAGTGAAGGAGTGAAGCCATTGTGAAGAAGGTAGAGAGAGAGAAACGTAGCCACAGTTCCAGCAATTTCATCGTTAATTATCCTTGTGTTGGTTGGACAATCCTTTCCTTGGTCACTGTGCTCAATCTGTGTGCTGCATCATGAAATGCATTGATCCAGTTCTACAACCTGCTAGGCCAGTTGTAGGGGATAATAATTTGTAGTTTGTTGGCCAGCAGCTGTTATAGTTCAAAGGGTGCGATAACGGCTGTCATTACTACGAGAGCAATAGACTATTTATTCATGTGCAGGCAAAGATTTTCCATATTTTTATTAACAATTACTATCAACAAACACCATTAACAGATGTCTACTTTTGGAAACTCGAAGGTTTTACAGTTGTTAGATCTGGATCTGAGGTTTATGTTCTTATGCTCAATTTTGTTACTGATGAGATGAAAAGAAAGTCATATTTTTCTCATAGAAACCTCTTGAAAATTCAATATTTAAAATCTCATTTTCTCTTCTCTCTCTGTCTCTCTATCTCTCTGTCTCTCTGTCTCTCTCTCTTTCTCTGTCACTCCTCGCGAGCGATATGTCTTAACGAACAGGCGAAGCCCTGAACTAGGTCAGCATGAACTTGAGTTGTGTTTTTATGAGAGCACCTTGACTCTTACTATCCTCACGGTACAGAGAGTTATAAGATTTACATAAACAGGCTGACATCTGGGGGTATATGAAATGAAGCAAACATCAACACATCTCTTTATTCCGCTCCAAGTTAAGATATTAATGTTGTTGTTGTTGTTGTTTGTTTTGTTGTTGTTTTGGTCGTTGTTGCTGTTGTTGCTATCGCTCTTTTATTCTCTTCCTGTAAAGTTCGCAGTGATTTTGTTTACTTGATCACAGGAGCCCTCGTGTTGTCTCGGGCGATTCACATTTTGACTCGTGCCTGGTGTATTTCTATTGTTGTTGTTGTTGTTGTTGTTGCTGTTGTTGCTGCTGTTGTTGTTGTGACTGTTGATGTCTTGTCTTGTTTTCTCTGTTTTCTCTCTTTATATTATTTTGTATTGAGCTCTCAAATTATCTTAATTTTATGAAGTTTAGAGCTCAATTTTTCTGACCTTTTTTGTTGTTTACTTTCCTTTTGCTGTTGCTGTTTGTCAAAGAGATTGTACATTTTATGATTTAGCAAAATCACCTTGATTTTTCCCCTAAAAACACAAATAGGTGACTTACAATTATTAACTTCCCACTCACTCACACACACACACACACACACACACACACACACACACACACACACACACACACACACACGGTCTATACACGTCTTTCAACCTCCTGATGGAGGTTATCTCGATACACACACACACACACACACACACACACACATACACACACACAAAGGCTGATCCAGGACACAGAACATAGCAGAAATAACTGACCTCTTTATCAACAAGTGATAACATCTGAATTTGGGGATGTATATATCCGTTTTATTAGGCACTGATTAATACAGGAGGCGAACAGCAAAGAAAAATTAGACTACATATGGCGTGCACGATCTAAAATATTGTTACACAGTAAAATATCTCTAAGGGTGATATTGAATACATCCAATAATTAGAGCTGTTTGCTTGTCAGGGGTGTGTAGTGATTTACCACGTGTGCAAAGCGGGTACGTCATTGTCTAAGATTAATATATTCACATGATCCTTTTCTGTCTTTTGATTGGATGTATTGAACATGGTATAAAGCAACCCTAGGACGACTGGAGATGGTCCAAGACAGATCTTTACAAAAGGACATGAAATAACTTTGACCTATACAAAAATAAAATGTAGTTCTACAAAATTATTACAGATATGTTCACCTCTCAGGGCTGCGATAGATACGAAACGCTCTTGTGGCACAATATTATAGGTGCAGTAGTGTCTCCTAAGACTGTGAACTCAGATCTGCCTTATACTATACTGGAATGGAATAAAGCAGTTATGATGTGAAGTTGTGTTTCATGTTGGAGACACCATTAATGATAATAATACAAAACTATAGAACAGAGTAATGATGATGAAAAATAAAAGAGGATCTTTTAACCACATTTCTTTCATATTACTTTAAAAAGATTGAAGGAAATCAATTGATTCCTGGCATTGTAATACGTGTAGTAAGCTTAGACAAGTTAAACATCGCATACAAGAAAAGACATTGTGCATGTTTATGATCAGCAACAATTAATTATTATGAATAATATATATATATATATTTAAATAGTAAAAGAAACAAGACAATGAATTTGAATAAACACATCATAGCATTGTGGCAGCAAGAAACCTGTGCACATTCATGATATTATTGTTTGTAAAATCCAAAAAAATAAACAAGGGAATGGCATTTATTTCATGCATAATAACATAATAACAGCGAAACATCCCTCATCCAACACCCCCTCCCCCCAATACCATTAAAAAGAAAAGGTACGATTGAAAATCAAATACTTAAAAAAGAAAGAAAGAAAGAAACTTCATGCAGTGACCCATATTGAGTGCACAGAGTCGTGTACTCATACAATAAAGAATTTCTAGGAAAGTCAGCGACTTTCTGGGATTAAGGAATGTCAAGGAGATGGGAGACTGGCCCGTTTCGATCAAAATGTGGATTTTGTTTTTTGTTTTTGTTTTTCTTTTTTTTTTAAGCAAGACTAATACTTTCTGTACAAAAATGTGAGCCCAGAATGTTGCTATGATTAAACAAATTATTAATTGCATACATGTTTTTTCTTTAAATAGATGGAGGGTAGTTAAAATTCAGCAAAATTCCCTATCAAATTGAGGCAAAAGATGGTATTGCCAATTCTTTTATTCTGCTCCTATTGATAACGAAAACTACTGAATTTTGTGAGAATTTCTACTGTTATAAAAACTCACTGGAACTTACAGAGGAGGTGATTGGTGAGTTCACTCATTCAGATTCAGTGAAATGAAAGAAAGGAAATGTCTGTGCAGGAGTATATTAGCTTATGAAATACCAAATATAGGCGCCAAGACCACATTTAAGATCCACGAACAAGCCCTCCAGGAGAAAGAGAGATAGATGGAGAGAGAGAGAGAAAGAGAGAGAGAGAGAGATTCATATTTCATGGCTTATGATTACGTCGATGTCGCCTGTGCCAAACTGCAAAATTTTGTACACACTGAAGATTTTTTAATGTGATTTATAGTCAATAAATTTCGTTTTCTGTGGTTATCTGGACTTTCTTTTCTATCTCCTCCAAAATTTTCATCACATTTTGCATACAAACCTTTCTTGACATAATAAACATAATGAGAGGTGATATTCATTGTATCTCCATTTTTTTTTTTTTTGCTTTAAAGAAAGAAAACTATTATTATTAATGAATGAAAATACACATTTTGTACGTTTCTTATGTATAGCTTTTTGAAAAATTATAAAAGAAAACAACCACCGACAAAACTCAGATACCCTCCTGTAGTTTATATATTAAATAGATTTTGAAAAACAGGTCAAAATCCAAGATGGCGGCTGTACCCATGGCAATCAGACATGTTAGCAAGTTTCCAAGGATATATTCTGAATGAGACAAACATGCCAAATAGACAAGCACACAGCAAAATGACCTAAGGTGAAAGTCAAAACAAAAAAAGAAAGTATTTCAGGTGCCTTTCCCCTCCCCCCAACCCCTCCCTCCTCCACCGTGACCCCCTTCCTTTATTCTGAGTGATCGATATCTTAATTTTGACATGAACCTCTGACTAACACTGAGGAAAAAGCGGTCAAAAATAAAGCAAGACATATTGACTATGAAATGACTGGTTGTTGTGGTACATAATAATATCCTGCTTTTACAGATGTGGACATAATATTAAAGGGACATCTGCATGTGATGCATTGTAACAACAGTATAGTATGCTTAAAAAAACAGACACTCAGCACATATAATAAAACGATACATCAAATACATTATTCAAAGTAAAGCACAAGATCATCACTTCATTCTCACCCAGTGGAAGAAATTCAGATATGATATGGTTTTATGTACTTGGTTTGCCTGCTCTGTTGTTTTGTTTGTTTGTTTGTTTGTTTGTCTCCGTGATTTGCGAGTGTGTGTATGTTGTCTTCATTTTTTGTTAGATTTTAAATTTGAAATATTATTTTTTTAGCATACATCATTTTAACAAGTATGTGATAATAAAGACATAGTGAACAATGTATCGTTATATTTTGAAAACACATTTGACTGGTTTTCTGTTACATGTTCATGCTCTGGCCCATTGTAAACGTCCGCAGATAAAGACGGTGACCGTAGAGCAACGACTCAGTCAGTAGACAATATAAATAACATGTCCTTTCACACCTGCCAACGGAGTCAGTGTAAGAACATCCGTCACATCTATTTTTGTTTTTGTTTTTGTTTTTGTTTTGTGGGTGACCTTTTTTTTTTTTTTTTTAATTTCATGTATCTTTTTGATTTTTAAAAAAAAAACTTTGTTTCAATATTCTTTTATTAAATTTGACAAAATCTCAAGGAGAGAAGCTATCAGTGTGAACATTATCAGACCCGCACGAACTAACAATATTAAAAACACAAAAACTAAGATGCATAAAGAAATAGATCCAAGCCGAGACCACCAGGTCATACACAAATATAAGTATTTGCAAAAATGGTAGATAATTGAAATTCTCGTGGAATACTCTCCATCTGTATCTCACTGGAAACAATAATGTTACAGATGCTATTTCATACTCCTATATAACACAGTTAATAATGACTGATGAATGCCGGCAGCATTTAGGGAAATCTGTGTGGTTACTGGTAGGAACACTAAAAAGAAATCAATTAAAGTCACATTTCGTGAAGATGTTTTCAATGTAAATACAAAACAATCCCCTCTATTTAACACAGTAGGTTAAAAGAAATGGCATTATTGAATTGAATAAAGCACAAAAAGCAAATTAATAAAAATCCATAAACTGACGCTGATGCAAAAGTTATATCTAGGAATTAGGGTAACACATTTTAAGTTTCCATGTTGAAAAGTATAGATAGAAAGAAGAACCATAGCAGGTTGTATTAGCTTTAGCTACCATCTGGGACAATTAGGCGCAAGATACACTTTAAAATAAGTATAGGATGCAGATAAAAGACAGCAAAATCCAGTTGTTGTTCATTCATGCACTGCTTCTGATTATATTTATTATAAATCATTGCAACAGAGTCTATTTCATTTTGTTTTCTACCCCGTGAACTATCCAAACAAACTACCTATCTTGCTACCGATAAAACCAGTAACCGCGGCCGCTGCGCCCAATCCAAGCCCAACCGGAGCAACAGCAGCGCAAACCCCAGCAGCCGCTGTTGTTGCAACCGCTGGGACCACGTATTTCCTCAATACATCTTGTTTTTCCTCGCTTGCACTGTGCATTTGGTTTCTTAGATTCTCTATTTTCCTTTGAAGTTGATCTTTGGATCTAATGAATCCAATAGTTTCTTTGAGATCCTTTATCAGATTGGCAACAGCTAAAATTAACTCTTGAAGTACGCCTGTGTCTCTATCCTGTTCATTCAATTCTTCTTCTAACTTTTTTAACTTGACCAGATGTTGTTCAATTGTGGCGATGTCTGTGCATTTCAGCGATCTTCTTGAGATATCGTCACGGATGATTTTCAACTTGTCCTCGGTTTTTTGTTTGATGAATGGCTTTTGTGACTTTAAATGGGCTTCATCTCGTGATTTTCTCGCTTGGTCGAACAGTTCCGGCGTATAACGCTGACCACTGGATTTCATTTCGGCTACCATATCTAGAAGACAGTTTCTCTGGTTCTTGCGGACTGTTTCATCTTTGGTTTTGTTATCAAAAAAGACCATACGATTGTTGCAATTTCGCAGTGCCTCTTGGAACAGCCCTTTTTGTGACTTCATGAACTGCTCAAATGACAGGTTTTCATTCTCCTCTTGGTCATACTTATCTTCACAAGTAATTACTAGTATTCCAAAACTCTTAACATATTCTAAACCAAAGAATGCACTGAGTGTTAAAAATACACTGTTGTCTTCGTCGGTAAGTTTGTGTTGAAAAGGAATGACAATAAGAATGGCATCAAAACCATCTGGCTGGGTGATTAAAATGTTATTTACTTCATCCTCGAGTAGTTTTGCACCACCATCAGTCTTAATGTCCGTGTCTGCCAGACCTGGACTGTCCACCACAATCACTGCTCGACCGTGCCCTCTGGCCACTTCCCGCTGACATTTCTTTGTGGTAGATATAAAACTTGCCCCACTTTTAAATTTGTTGACCCCCAGGATACTGTTGCACGTGGCACTTTTACCATACCCTGTCTTGCCAACTAGTAGAAATGATGTAAACTCCTCGTCCTCATCTGCTGACATGTTCCCTCTGGGAAATAAACATAGAAAAATCAATACAAACAATGTTTAGTGATGAAGTATTAGCTAATTTAATGGGATAGCTACGTATGTTTGATATCAACTGAACAGTTAACTTACATGTATCGGGCACAGACACACATTCATTTACTCACACACATAAGGAGAAGCCTCAGAAAATTCCCATCTACTTGTGATGCCATTGTTATTCTAGGGAGTAAAGCGATTATGTTTTTCAGATGAAAATAGAGACGAAATGTATAACGCATACTGATTGAAATAAAGTTTAAAGCTTTTTCACACTGCATTACAAGCAGGCATTGATAATACAACCCCTATCGGATGCTATGAAAGTCCAAGTGCTCTTTTTCTTTTTAAAATTTTGTACGATTAATATCACTTACAGATTGCCGAATAATGCAAATGGGATTTTGCCTAGGAATATAGATTTTGGACTGTGTGTCATTTTATTCCATGTTCTGCCGTTCGCGGAGACAACTGAACAAATAAATCAAGGACAATCTAGTGAATTGGATTTATCAAAATTGTTCAATGAATTATTTGTCTGAGAACGAATTCTTCCCTCCTGGCATTTCGCAGTGAGACAATTATTATTGTAACGTATAGATCTTAAACGGATCACCTTTGTATTTTGTCAAAAATTAAACTGCTAGAATTTTTATATATATATTTTTATTTATATTCTTATATATATATATGAAAAAAATATGTATACATAGTTCGTGTTATGGTAACCTACGCTGTACGTAAATAGCGCAACTGACCACCATCATATAATGACGTACGCTGTAGGTCAACAGACCAATGGAGTGCTTTTAATCTCGACAAAAATGAAATTGCTTTATAGTCCACTGGTGATTCTGCTCACTGGGGGAGGAAATATGCGTAATTGTGAAAGGTTAAGGCTATGTAAATGATCTTCTTACAGCGGGCATATCAACTGCTTACGCATAGCCATCTTCCTGTTTCAAACTTTATGTATTTCTCTGTCTTTCTTTCTGCTATCATTGAGCTTTGAGCGAGACTGTTTTGGACCTTAGCATGCGAGACTGTTTTGGATTTTAGCATGC
>JBCEWB010098446.1:0-12216 GCA_039654565.1 Peronia peronii
GATAGATAGATAGATAGATAGATAGATAGATAGATAGATAGATAGATAGATAGATGGATGGATGGATGGATAAATGATTGATTGGTTGATTGATTGATCTATTAGCTGATCTATTTATATTTATTAATCTATTTCCGTTATCTCTTTGTTTGTTTTACAAAGTACCTATTTCTATTAATATTGTTCTCTGTCCGTAGTTGAGTTTTCAATTTCATTTCAGGTTATGCCAACTTTTAAGCTACCTTTTCTCACTAGCAGGATGTATAAATTTTTTTTTTAAATTTAAAGAGAAATTTATGTTCATTTTAAAACTAAAAAAAAAGAGCGAAAGAAGAAAAGAACGAAAGAAAGAAAAAGACTTTTTTTTGGATACGAACACAAATACCGAAACTGACAAAAAATTGCTCGTGGGGAAATCAATTTGGGCATTATCTACAGGTGAATACTCCGATATCGATTTTTGCCGTGCCTTGGTGGCTAGCATTAGTTACTTCTCTCAAAATGTAAATTGTTTGTGAAAGAGACCATTCGATCACATTATTGTTTCCGATGTTACACGTGGTTGACGTATTGGCTTGTTCGATTTACCCATCAGTAAGACATAGAAACAGTCCTGAGGTATGACTCTAACCATCTCTTTTCTCCTCTACCCTTCATACACAAAGAAATGTGAACTGCAACTTGTCATTCCCCTCACCCTCTCACACACACGGTCCTCCTCACAATTAAATTCTTGTGATTCCACTCCCCCCCCCCCCCTCACGAAAAACAGACTCGTAATCGTTTACTCCTCTGGTCAATTCTCTGCCTCACTCAAAACAGCTGGTTGATATATTGGGTTGTTCGAATTGAACAATGAAAAGGAAACCATCTCCTGGGCAAAGAATAATTTTTGAATGCATAAAAAGTCTCATTTTAACAGACATAAATAATATCAGATTAATTAAGTGGCCACAGTTTTCTTTATTTGATTGGTTTCCTATGGTTAAATCCTTTGTGCAGACGCTGAAAAAAAAAAGGCCCCAAACATTTGAGGACACGTGCTACAGGAACCTTTCGGATATTCATTATACTGAACAGCAGAATATAATATCTGACAGCAAATAGATTTGTAGACCTCTGGTTGTCGTCAAGCACCACACGTTACCATGGTTGGACCATGTCATTCGCCATGACTCCTTGTCTAAAGTCAATCTCCAGAGCACAAGTGCAAGGCAAGAGTGGAAGAGGCAGATAACCCATGGCCTGACCTGACAATGACCACAGAATGGACCATTCAGCCTGTCATCAGGTTGATGTAGAAAAAAAAAAAAAGGAGATTCTTGTTTTAATTTCATTTGTGAAGGAATCCTTCGGCATTTCCTTGCTCAAAATGTTTGACTCATCATTCAACTCGTGAAGAGTTAAGAACCCGATCTGCTCATTTGCATTTGAATGACTTTTGCAGATAATACAGAAGTCAATTGCAAGGCGCCTGTTTGATGATATTGCCAGTCAGGCTTCAACTGCCTTGAACATGAAAACATGCCATTATGAGGACAAAGAGACTGGCAGTTTGTTTCACCTGACGCTTTTAGAGCTAAGGACTATACAATTTAAAGTACCAGAAAGTTGAACACCCTCACGACTGTTGTGTTTTAAATTATAGAAGGCAGAATCCTTTCAGTGGACGAAATATTCAATGGTCGTTGATCACATAAACCATGCACAAGTGTGGTGGCTGAGCATTCAGACTAACAGACCTTTGCTTTCTCAGTCTACGGAAACAGGATTCGAATTCCACGTATTTTAGAGGGGAATCTCTTCTCAACTAGCACTTGACAGTTGATTGATAAATCTTTACTTTTGGTTATTTATGTTTTTGTTTTTCGTTTGCTGTTTGTTTGTATGTTTGTTTGTTTTTGTTTATTCTATAACTTTTAGAGCATTCACATTGTAACAGAAGCTCTGACATCAAGATCAAAGCCTAAATTTTGATTTTGTCCTCCTCAGTTTAAAATTTCCTCACTCTCATAACATATTGCTTCGTTTGTACACCCATCTATGGAATGGATTTTTAGTGTTGAGGCAGTTAGCCATAAATCATCATGGAAATCAAATGTGCACCGACAAAAGGTCCTTAAGAAAAGAATGCGTTTCCTCCTAGTTTGAGTCCTTGTGGATCGCTGTGCAAATGTTGCGACTGAACGGGGCTCATCTAAGGGATCCCTCCAGCAGAGCAACATTAAAGATATAGACAAGCTAATGACAATGACCTAGCATGACTGAATATTGTTATTTATGCTTTAATATAATATAACATATGTGGCAACATCTGGTGCTTCTTTTATCTTTTCAATACCTAAGGCCTCACAGGCAGCCTTTGTTTGATGAAACAGAACGGCCTTGTTTTCCTCTATTCTCAAATTTATTATTCTTTTGTTATTGCGTTTGGTTCTGTTTCTGTTCAAAGGTTGTCGTTGTCAAGGCCCATTCATGAACGAGGTTGCCGTGGTTTCTTCTGGTGACTGTTGACATACCCGTCTTACATTCCTTCGCACCTGTTTATTTAACCGGTCACAGATCTAGAAACAAATTACAGTGTAATTTGTCAAGATCTAAAAACTATATTTACTCCACTAGTGGATACCTTTGAAAAAAACAAACAAACAACAACATTATTCTAGAAAGGAAGTGAAGAAAGGAGTCAGATAATGCAAGTACATTTATTTAAATCCGGAAGAAATTTAGATCGAACGAGGTGGGCCGCCATAATGACTATATCTTATTATTCGAGAAGTCAAAAGGGCACAGGTCTTTAAAAAATCATGCTATACATGTACTGCATAGCAGTTTAAAAAATTCAGCCTTCAATGGAATTTCATTGGTTATAGATCTTAAATATTCGGTCATTTTATATTGCCACGTAAAAACAAAAACCCGCATAAGTGTCACGAACTTTTGAATGTGAATGGGTGTTAGTTGTGACGTTGTAAGTGGTAATCAGGCGGTGAATGCGGATGAGACGCATACAAGAACGGAGAAATAAGAACAGGAATCCTCGACAATAAAATGATGCAGAATTTATTGCAGGTGCTTGGTAACAATACAAACTTCAGGGCAGCTGTCTAATTCCGATGCATACGGCACTCACTGCATTGCATTTTCTTCCCCTTCCTCTCCGGCTGAGCCCTTATATAGACACCAGCTCGTCTTGAACTCTGCCGAACTTACAAGCTCTCAGTACCACCATAAAACCGTGACGTAGTGCGCATCTCGAACTCCCTCGAACATACAATTACCGCCACACATAAAACCGTGACGCAGTGCGCATACATGTGACGTACTACACACACAAGGTCTGACTAAAAACCATCCCGTACAAAATGCTTAGAGAGTATCTCAGACACGTTCGGTGACCCAGTATCTCCACGGGCCAGCATACGCACGCTCACAACACACACTTGCATGGGCCCAGTATATACAATTACGATCCCCTAAGCATCACTCACAACACACACTCGCGTGTACCAACATGTATAATCATGATTCGTTACAGTGATAAAAGCAATAAAGTGTGTCCGTTCCCTTAAGAGTTCCATTTAGATTTTTATGATTTTTTTCCTCAGCAGAAGCAATCGAAACCTCTTTTAGCATACCAATGTTATGGTACAATGGTGTCACCGCTTTCGACTTATATAAAGAACACACATGCACATTTGTTTTCTACCTACGAAACTAGGACCTAAAGTTCTGTTGGACAAAAAAATAAGTCGCCAGTGGAACGAGGCGATCTGCATAGCACTTGATTTCACGCCGATATTGACTACGGTCAGGTGGCTAATTGCCGAGACAGATGTCTGAATGACAGTGGTAGTTTTTTTTTACCTAATGAGTCATGACTAAGTGATAAGGACAAGTTAAATCTATTAGAAAAAGTTAAAGGTGTAAGTACTATACCTTCGGAATAAGAGCAAGGGTAATTCAGTCGGGTCGAAATAGAACAACTTATTGAGGCTAAAAATTAATAATGTCAGGGAACTGGGAGAAACAGGGCGAGGGAGAAATAAGAGAAACATGTAGGAAAGAGAGAGAGAGAGATAAATGCGGAGATAAGGGCTTTCCAAAGTGGAGAAGCATTTTAGCACATGAAAAGTGTAAAATAAATTATGATCTTTCTACAATGTGGGCATATTTGTTTCTTTGCCTCATTGCGTAAACGTTCATACTACAAAGTGCAGTACTACGGTTAAAGTGCCGACGTCTTGTGAAATTCTAGCCTAGTTTGTTATACATTTTTAAAAGGCAGTCAAGCTGCTACTAGATGCATGATTCTATGTAGACGGGTATTCATTTTAAGTGGGGGGAGATGGAGTTCCTGAAACATGGATTTTGCTCCAAAAATGCGATTTGGGGTTTTTGTTTTCTCTTAAAAGTTCTGCCTTTTCTGAGTATAAACATGTATCAAAAATAGGATATGTCCATTCTAACGTATTTGATGCATGGTCATTCAAATGGTAGGCCTTGCCTACTATCAACCAGGATTTTGGCTCCCTCTGGCTGCTACAATGCAGTGATTTACATTACATTCTTTATACGTCTTTCAATTCCTAGTGGAGGTTATCTTGATTGCAGTGATGGGTCATCACTATTTGATTGTATATTGGCCGAGAGTGCATAAAACACTTGATTATAACCTCCTCTAGCAATATTTTGAGCCCAAGTGCCTGGGATAGACATTGGATAACCATTCTCAGGCGAAAAAACTGCTGATCACGCAGATTATCAGTGTAAGCTTTAACTAGGCGTTCTAAAATGAACTTCCACGTCCTATAAATAGTGAAATTTTCCTTTCTTTCTGCTGCATCAGAGCTCGGTTTGTGACTATATGCTTTAGTAAAGGTCAAGACACTCTTGGTTTGGACATAGAAAGATATGGGGGAGGGGGGCACATATAGGCCCTCAAGAACCGGAAGTGGCTCTATGGGAATCCTTATAATGATGGGGGGGGGGGGGTAGGGGTGGTAGGGAACAATATTCGAGAAAAGATACTCTCAGAAAGCCAGAAAACGGCAACAAAAGACACAGAATTCATGAGAAAAGGGTTAGTATGTAAAAAAGGGCTACAAGCCGAACAAAACACTCGCCATGTGAGTTTTTTGCCGAAAAAGGGGCGAAATTTAAAATTTCATTACATGGCATTTTCAAAAATTTGTAGAAAAGTTTCTATTGCATAACAAGAACTAAAATATGTACCTTTTTAGACATTATGCCAAACAACATTGTTCACCAAGTTTCATTAGGCTCTGTTGACAATTGGCAGAGGAGATAGATTTTGAAGTCAGTCATTTTAGAGAGGCCAAAATCCAAGATGGCGGTGTTACCATGGCAACGGTTTGAAAAAGCCGGTTTTTCCACTGTTTTCCTCTAATTTGAACATGCCGAATTCGATGGAAAAGGTTAAAATAGTCTATTTTAAATCACCTTCAGGACGCCCTTCCCCCCTCCCTTTAACAGGGAAATGCTAGTGCCACCTGTTATGTGGCGTCTCCAGTTACAGTCTACTCATACTCTAAATAGCATGTGCATGGC
Organism: Peronia peronii; assembly: GCA_039654565.1. Classification (NCBI taxonomy): domain Eukaryota; kingdom Metazoa; phylum Mollusca; class Gastropoda; order Systellommatophora; family Onchidiidae; genus Peronia; species Peronia peronii. The sequence continues at coordinate 5,572 of JBCEWB010098446.1, forward strand.
AACCGTTATGCTTATGACAAGTTATAATAAGAATGCAGTAGAGTACTCCCCGTGGATATATGTCCCAGTATGAATGGGCAGAGATCTTTGTTAATAAAAAGACAGAAGAAAAAATAGACGGAAAACATCCAGGACTGGACAAATAACGATATGACTTATGCTGAGACACAGGCCCTAGCCCAGAACCGCGATAGATAGAGAAGAGTAGTCCGTAATTCGTCAGAAGGCATCCATGTGATCGTAGATGAGGTTAAGGGCTATGAAGAAGATTGCGCTCGAATCAACAATTAACATTAATGTTCACATAGCACATGTGTTAGAAAGAGAACAAACATGTTTCCTTTTTTTTTTGAGAATTGTACTTAAATACATCTATTTGAAGATAGATCAGTGTGCCTACTCAGTGAAGGCATAGGGAACATGTGGCTTGTCGCGCGTTTACAAGTTTTTTTCTTTTTTTTTTGGGGGGGGGGCACTAATGGCTCTTTACATACTTTGATAATCATATACATCTTGATATACATAATATTATGTATATCAGGCTGTTATTGATACCGTGTTTGGCGCAATGTAATTGTTATCGTGCTGGTGTACTTAACAGTACAGTTTTGCTCGCATTTTGTTTATCTAGACATATCAGCCACTGTGTTTGCGCGACGAAGGAGGGGAAGGGCCATAATGACTATAAAACTCTTCATCACCCACTAGACTTTTTGAGTTTTTCAGTCAGTCTGAGAAGGAAACCAATACTCGAGAAAACTATGACAAAAACAGAACATGACCTCTCAGCCTCAGTATATAATAGGTGGGATATCAGCTTAATCGAGCAATAGTTACGCCCACGTTTCCTGGGACAGCGGGTTGCCCATTCAATTTGAAATATAATATTGTTCAAACAAACTGTGAATGTTCAGACTGTGTATGTGTGTTTTTGTTTGGTTTGGATAAAAACACAGAATAACTAGTCATTCTTTCAAAATGTACTTCTTGGATTAGGGGAAATATACTGTGAATGGTTAATCTTTCCGAATATTGAGTTTGCTCCCATGGAATGAAATATATTGGTAATAGTTATTCTTTTCTAAGTATGCTTTTGTTTGGTTTGGTATTGTGGAATTTTATTCCTCGCCGATTAACCCTGAGGATTGGTGTGAAAAGAAAGTGGCAAAAGACACACTAAACTAGCGCACAAGAAATCATGGAAGGACTTGCGGACCCACATTTTGAGAAAATATGAAGTTTTGTGAGGAGTCCTTTTGTAACCAGCAACTATAGCTCAACAGCACAATGAAAAAAAAAAGTAGAAGATGAAAAGGATGAAAAGAACAAGAAAAAGAAGAAAGAGACAAAGGGGAGAAAGAAGAAAAGAAAAGAAAGTCGAAGAAAAGGGTCTTCAAGAACCATTCTGGCTTAGGGATTCTGAGACCTAAATTCCATTAGATGATCCACCACTTGTAAATGGCTTACCGTAAACAGAGCAGTCATCTCCCTTGTAACAGGAGTAACAATCGCAGGTCCCGTCAGGTAGGGCAATCCCGTTGATGCACTCACTGTCGGGAGACAGAGATAAACATATGCAGGAGTTATACGTTCTAACAGATAGAAAGTGCGATATGTAACATAGACATAAATTCCAGGTCTAAACATCTCTGACATTCGAGTAAAAGTGCATTATATAGAACTAGAAAGGGGAAGGGGGTCAGGCAAGGATGGAACTGAGTGCAGAGTCAGGAGGATTTTTAGTGCTGAACACTCACAAAAGTAACTAACTGAATGCTGAAAATGTAACAAGTTTTTTTTTAAATATACAAAAACTTCACATGGCGAGAATGCATTACGAAACTCGAAATTATAATCATATTACATGTGAAAATTCTTCGTCTTCAGAATTCCTGTTATATAGACATGATATTCAATAGAATATCTTTCAGGAAATCATGTTGCAGCTATCTATATTCAGTCTGTTGATCGATAACCTAAAAAAAAAGTGGAAAAGATATATTCACATATTCATTCACGACTTTGTAAACAAATTCTCAAACTAATATGAGTGTGTTCATGTACTCTCTTTAACTGTATAGCGTGAGTCGATGGAATATTCATTTCTACTTAACAACTCGTTGTCGAAAAATTAGAAAACCCAAAATAGAAGTAGTCTCTTTCAGTAATAACAAGACTGCGCTTACTATTAGACTCTAATAATAATAATTTTTCCTTCAGAACATTAAGTAAACTAAAAGAAGAGAAGGAGAAAGTGAAGAAAAAGTATCGAGGGAATATGACATTTTCATATTGCTAACATTGATAACGACAATTATATTATATATTTCTCATTTCTGTTTGACTACGCATTATTATTATAATATGCTGTTGTTATTGCTGCTGCTGTTGTTGTTCTTAGAAACTCAGGTGGAGGAGCGATGTCTCAGACTATCAAAAAAATTTCTATTCGGAAGAGATACTTCTGCAAAACTGAGCTGGTTTATCATCCTTGACAATCCGCTGACATCTCTTATGCAATTCTTCTATTCGAAATAGTTGCGGAAGCAAATGCATTGGCGAATTTGATTCTATGTCGTGAGTAAAGTTATACCTCCCTCGATCCCACACTATTACTGAAGCAAATTTGCTTAAGACTTTCAAATATTATATTACAGAGTCAACAAGCCTGAACAGAAATAAATGTGTTTGTTAAAGGTAGAAATTAATAAAAGTTATCGAAGTATAAAAGTTGCCGTGAACGTTTGCAGCCAATTTGATTATGAAACACGCACACAAAGGCTGCGTTAAAATGTTTTGAACATATATTCAGAAATAAATGGCTTATCTGATCATTGTGGAGCCCTTTATCTTTGGAACTTTACTAGAAATTCAGCACATAGTTGATGTAAATACTTGTAGAAAATATTGATGTCTGACGGATATTCTGACTAACAACTTCCTCTGTCTCTGATTGTCTGTGCGCCCCATTGTCTATCTGCCAGTCAGTTTGCCAGTAGATGTGCCTCTCTTTTTGCATTCCGTTATTTTGTTCTCTCCATCTCTCTCTATCTCTTGTTCTGTCTCTTTCTCTCTTTCTCTCTCTCTCTCTCTCTCTCGCTAGATGTTATGTGCTTACGATTTCCTCCCTTGCATTTTTTAGGGAATACCTTTTATTTGCCCATAACTCTAGAATATAAAGCCTTTTTTTTTTTGTACAGCAGAGATCAATTTCTTCTGAAATGATCGATAGAGTTCTTTCTGTAGTCTCCCTATCTTTTACTCCGGCTTGACAGAAGTGCAGGGCTTTACAAAATAATACTTTTTGAAGGTGTATATTCACAGCAATGGCATAATTGATCTGCTAACCGGCAACGGCACGACAAACAAAGCAGCAGGACCTAAGAAATCTATATCCACGGTGAGACAAAACCTGTTAAGTTACGCACTCTGCATCTGGCATGAATTTTAAAAACCGAGGCTTACAGTGCCAGGCACAATTTAGCCACAATAATGCCGATGCGCTATTAACCCTAAAAATGCAGTGAGTTGAGATATGGTTGGTTTGCTAAATGCGCCAGGAACTTAGAAATAAAAGTTGTTTCTAGATGAGTTGGGAACTTAGAACAAACAGCCATTTGTGAAGCAGAGAATAAACACTCGATCTCAATCTTTTGTTAATAGGAGTTGACTTTTCAAGCTATGTATCATATTCCCATGTTTATATAATAATATAGTTTTTATTATATGGAATGAAACTATAATATCTGTACTCTGCGACGAGTGATGGAGACCTTATCTTTAAGAATATTATGAACTAAATACGTTTTGAGAAATTCGAAGGCTCTAAATTCACTTTTCTGTGCGAAATATTAGGGCTTTTTTTATGATCATAAAGCCGCCTATGGCATGAATAATATTGCATATGGACACAAACCCGACAGTTAACTCATATGATGATTATAGGCGTAATGCCTATATTATATATTCAAGATGTCTGATTTAAACGGCAATATTGCCAAAATACAAATGTCAGTTCTCATGACACTAAACTACTTGCTATATTATAGCTATCTGCCCCTATGGGCACAGGCACACTGTCCCGTTACCGACATCGTCGTCCATAGGTGGCAGAAAGGCGTACGATAATGTAATTGTGTGGTTTTGTTTGTAAAGAGATGGGATCTTGTCAGACATTAAGCTTAGCATCAGAATTTTTTTGTTTATTTGTTTGTTTGTATTTTTTGTTTGTTTTTGTTTGCTTGTTTATTTTTCATACCAATTAAATAGATAATTTTCCAGTCTTTAAGGTTTTTTTATATGTAAAAAAAAATAATGATAATAAAAAATTATCAGGCCATTCAGGTACGGAGCAATCGGGCACCAATCGGTGAATCCTCACCAGATTTGTATCCATAAAAGGTATACATTGTTAACTTCCCATCTTGATTAAGACACAGAGTACCAGTTAATCAGCCAGGACTGAGGGGGACAAATTAGGCACGATAGAAAAAAAAATAAACACTTTAACTGAGCATTTGAAAAAATCCACTATTTCGTTTGCACGAGGGTCATACACTACAATGTTAAAGGGTCACAGTTTTATCACAACAACAAAAAGAATGATAAAGTAGAAGAGGTGTAAAATTTAAACTTTTATTGAAAAATCTTCTTTCATATCTTTGCCTCCAGCTAATCCTCTCAATAAAAAAAGGAGTTGGGCTGCAGTTTGAAAACATATTATCTTCGCAAATCTGTGGGCGGACATTATGCCAACAGCTAAAAGGCCATACAAACATGGCTCGTTCATAGGACAGTGTAATGTCACTTAGCTATACAGCCCCAGTGGAAAGTCGGGGGGGGGGGGGGGGGGGGGGGGGGGGGGGGGGGGGGGGGGACCACTAAGGAAGAACAGTTGTGCCTTTCAAAGATGCTATCTAGGCTTCCAATCCGACCAGGAAAATGGCAAAAAATTGGCACTGCCTCTTCAGCGATTCAACAGTCACCATGCCTCTTCAGTAAAGGAACTCGGCATCTAATCTTCTAGGAAAAGAGCGGTCAGCATTCAGAAGTCCCCTGTATACGGTTCACATGTAAAAGCTATTTTAAGAGTAAGCAAGGACTTCGATATCATGGCCACATTTCCAAAAATTCCAAAATGTCTACTTATATTAAACTTATTCCTTTTCACCAAGTAAATCCATAGTTCCACCGAGACAATGTCACTATAAAAATGTAAAGCTACGTATATCCTAACTTCAGGACGTGATCTGGGATTGATCAGGACACAATGCAACGTCGGTGTTGACATGGCCCTCACGTTATTCCGCCCTCTTCACAATTCAATATACATTTTTTGTTCCTTCACACGATCTGTTAAAGCACAGGATGAGTCTTACATTCAAGTAAACACACCGTCATCCGCCAACGCTGCCACAGGACAATGAATATTTGATTGCGGATGTGAGGCAGTGGATAAGTATGCAAAGAGTTTTTTCTTTGAATAGAATAGAATCACATGCTGTTTCACTGGAGAACAGAGATACTGTAATTATGTCAGGCAGTTAAAATTCAGCTATTCCTTTGACTACCTCCTTTCTAGCTTGCTTACTTTTCATACGCTTTTTCCCCCTCTACCTTTCCTTTTTTCTCTCTCATTTTCTCTCTTTGTCTCACTTTCTAACATTATCTTCGGTTTCTCACGTCCTGTCTCTCTCTCTCTCCTCTCCCCTGTCCATTTTCTCCCCTCTCTCCTCCCCCATCTCTCTCCCTCTCTCTCTCCCACTAATATTCATTGTCAGGGGAAAATGTTCAGTTCAATTCTAAACATTTCTGACGGCTGTTGTTGTCGTAGCTACCAGAATGTGTCGAATGGTGAGGATGCTGAAAATAGCATGCGCTATTAAACTGGTCAACCTTCTGAAAGAACTGACATGGAAAAAAAATGGGAAGAGGTTTCATTGACGTTGATGTTAGTGTTGTACATTGTAACTAAGATACAGTGTATTAATGCTGAGAAATAGACAGGAAAGCGTGTTAATTAAATTGTATATCTGATTCCTGTAAGTGTATTTTGCGCTCCGAGGAAGGTCACCTCTCCACTCCCTGGGAAATAGAAAGTTAATTCTAATTTGTCAAAAATTTAAATTTCCTTAACAAACTTTATTTTCTTAGAACAATAATGTATCCATGTAGAATCCTAAGTTTCAATTATCACCTCAGTCCTATTGAAACCTCTCAAAATAAGAATGGAGCTCGACAGTAGCGGCATCTCTACAATTTGTCAGTTTTTCAGCAATGTCGAGTTCACCCACACTTCGGGCCTTAAGTGCTAAACGGCTCCCAGGGACTTGTAAGATTCTAACAGCACTGACGATTTTTCCACTATTAATTACCCGTCACGACCACCTAAATCTGGACTTGAGTTCTGGCTCCGTCAGGACATTCTGGCTTCTGCTCGGCTCATCTGCAATTAATAAGTGAGTTCTTCACGAGCGCTCGTGGATTCATCGATGCTTTGGGCCTAAGATCCAGTATTGTCTCTGTGACGTCAGATTCTATAACTTCTTAGTTTAACTCTGTCTGGGATCAGGGGGACGCAGTGGCTCTGTGGTATGGCGTCTGCTCACGGAGAAAACGGGCCGGGATCGACTCGCGGGTCCTGCA
>JBCEWB010098456.1:0-12215 GCA_039654565.1 Peronia peronii
TAACTGTAACATTTCATCTGAGGCAAAAACAAAAAGAAACTTGACACAACAAAATGATGTTGCACTACCCCTTTAAGAATATGCATATATTTTCCAGTCTGAATTCGTATTGTCATCCTTGCTTGCAGATGAAGATGAGGATGGAGACAGGATTACAGTCAGGAGTGATGCAGAAATGAAAGATATGTTCAATTATGTATGTATTACGCAAAGTATTGTAGGCCATGAGCTTTATCATTTTTAATTATTAACTCGATAAGAGAATTGCGAATATGAGTTAAATTAGGGAGAGGTGCAGGTCCTGAGTGTGATTTTTCGAATGCTTGAACTAGGGATTGTTTACACTTCAAATTCGGATTCAGCATGTCCAAATTAGAGGAAAAGTGTGGGAAAAAATTTTGTTTTGCATCCGGTTGCCATGACAATGCCACCATAGTGGATTTTGTTTTGAAAATTAGCTATTTTCAAAAGCTTAAGGCTCCTAGACTATTGAATGGAATAGTGTTAAATTTTGCACATGAATAATTTAACCCTAGTAAAAGATATAATGCATTTGTTTTTTTTGTTTATAGACTATACCATAGAATATTTTTTCATAAAGTTTTGAAATATGTATATTGACAGATGTAAATTTTTCACAATTTTCCACCAAATATCCAATTTTCCTTCTAAAATGGAAATGAAATTCAGAAAGAGTGATGCAGTTTGTTAAAACACATGCTATGGAGATCTATATTCCAGATTTGACAGCAATTGGTTGAAAAATAAAAAAACCTTAGGGAAAAAGGTGAAGAAATCATACATATAGAGAAAATCGCAGTTGAATTTTCATAATTTCTCTATACAGTCATTAGTGATGCTGTTTTGGGACATAGAGCATATGTTGCTGGCCCCATCCATTGTTTTTCTGCTATGAGAAGAGTTCAAAGTGTGTAAAAACAGCAAAACCCTATTTTTGATATTTTTAGTCCCAAAACCTTATTTTCAGGACCCGCATTCCCATTTAAATGACTGATACACAATTCATTTGCATATACTGCAGCAAATCCAGCCTTTCTTACTGACACATGCACTTGTACTAATTAAGTTCAAGTTGTATTGCTATCAAATGTTAATTTGTGTCACAATGAACAAAATAATGAATCTCCCTGTAATTTTGTTTTTAGTTATGTCATGAAATAGAGTCTTTTTTCTTAAATTTTACAGTACTTTGGGGAGCTGAGTGAAGAAGACAGAGCCAGGGGCCTTTTGCCACCTCTGATCATATTCCCTAAACGTAAGTTTATCAGGCAAACTATCATCAGTAGGCCTAATCACCATGTGGTCTGTCGTTTTTGACAGCAGTTTGAGCGACACTAAATTGAGGCACTTATCTAATATCTTTTATAGGCTGCTTACTAACAGCTGATATTAAGACTGCCCACTTTTTGCAAATTGGTAAGTTGGTGAAGAGAGAGACTTGTTTTATGCAGTTTATGCCACATTGAGTTAACATTGATATTTTAATTGTGGACATTTACAAGCTGTATGTCAGTTTTGGTTGGAAATAAAGTGGTTAAACAAACAAAGAAAAAAAAATAGTTTGTAGTGCAGTGTCAATTTATTATATAATTCTTATGTATCTGTTCCATAGTTGTTTCTTTTCCGCCATGAACAGAATGATTCAAATGTGAAATTTCTGTCATAGTGCCAACTGATAATTTAATGTATATAGAATACCATTAGTGAATTGGACATGAATCAAAATTTTCAACCTGCCATTCATTTATCTGCTTGTGATTATTTCTCTGTATAGTGGGCTAACATTGTCACTTTAGATAAAGAGTGCCAAAACAAAATTATCTGTTTGTAACTCTTGAAGTTCATATTTATGTAAATCATAAATGCTAGCAATTGTAAGTGACTTGTAGCTTGGCTTGGCTGGAGACTGGTTGTATGACAAATCATCAGCGTCACAAGCCGTCCATGTAATTTTTGAAATTGAAATATCTTTTTTTTTTTCTTTTTTTTTAACAATCATAGAAAATATTGGTTGGAAAGATCTCCTTACCAATGAAAAAGTATTCTGTTCAATCAAAATCCATGAAAAATTCTTCCTAAATATGGCATACATAATTTTTTGGACCTGCTCTTTGTGTCCTTTGTTTAAACGGGCAATCATTAAGTTTACATGCACTATACTCCTCTTACCTGATGGATAGATTTTGTCACGGTCATTTGTAAATTTGAGGATTGGAGATGTTTATGTATGTGTTCAAAATATCAGATTTTTATTATTTATGTTTTGGTCATGTCATCGTTCTATTGATATTCCACAGATGGGAAAACACCACAGAACAGAAATATACATGGCTTAAAGGTATTGCAAATGATATATATTTCCATTGCCTATTATGAGATATGAGTCTTAAGTTTTATTGATGAATGGAATAGAAATGTCAATGATGTCTAAGAAAGAAGGTTCTGTCACTTGATTTGTCCTTGTGATATGCCATTTAATATGCACAGATGCACATTATTTATAGATGTTAGAAATGATGTATGTCCAAAAGTTCAAACGTTTGAATCATTTTTCTTGATGACAGGTTTATTATGAACTTGATAGACCTTAGTGTTTTAGTTAACTACTGCATTGAATATTTTGTTTATGTTGCTGAGGGTCTCATTTATCTCAATATCATTGTAAAAATTGTTGCAAAGCCATTCTCTCCTGCCCTCAGATTCGTATAGGTGGCCAAGAAGAGAAGGCTAGCCCAGCTGCACCTCAGAAACCAGCACAGACAGAACAGCAGTAAGTGCTTTGATATTTTGTTGTCCATAACAAAAGCTTGTGTATTCAGTGGTAAATATAAATTTACAGGGAGTATGTTCAGATGGATATGGTAGTATTTTATGAAGTTTTGAGAAGAACATTTTGATCAAAATTCTTTTATGGTGAGTTCCATCTTGGGTGCGAGTTGAAAATTTGGTGGCGTTTTAGTAGTGTAAGCCTTCATCATAGAGATTGTTTTGATTAATCGCATTCTATTGAAACCACTTTTACATTTTTCAGAGCGGGCCAGGGTGGCTTTGAGAGTATCCTGAGTTGTGGATGGATTACCAAAGAGTCGTTACATTATGTGCAGCTGGTGGGGAAAGGCAATGGAGGGAGAGTGTACAGGTTTGTTGTCCTGGTAGTTGTCAGTGATGGATTCCTTGCCATGTCTTGTGTAATCTGGTTTAGTTTATTCCTTTTCACTCCTTGTGGAGCATAGGGCCACTACAAGAGTTCCCAACTTTTTTCTGTCTTTGGCAATCCTCTTTGCACAACTCCAATGTCAGCCTGTTGTCCAGAATCCTGCTTGCAGGCCCCGCCTCCTAAACTGTTCAGAGCACCCTCATTTCCTCTTCCATTGTGGATTTATTTTTTTCGTCTTGTTTGAACAATAAAAGCAGACATTGAAATATTGAACCTTTGTAAATTTTAGATTACTTGATGTAAATGTCAGATATGTTTTGTGGATTCCTCATTCATTTAATTTTAATTTATTGGCACTAAATTTGTAACTGGATGTCTTCCACTTCAAAATGGTATGAAAATTAAGTGACCACTTTTAGGTGTTTTTTCCTTATTCCCTGTAAGTAAGTGTACAATGTTATTGCCTTTTATGTTATAAAATTTGACTTCTGTATACTTGTCTGGCTTTTATTGAGAAGTGATATTTTATTTCCTCAACTACTAGGGCAGTTCACAGACCTTCGGGCAAGGTGATGGCAGTCAAGGTAAGTCACACCTATTCGTTATCTTGTGGGAATATTATGAAGTTCTATTCAACCTAAAAATGCCCTCTCTTTCATTTGTTTTCCCTTTCATCCATTGAACAACTTTCATGTGTTGTTAAATTTAGTTTGATACATTTGCAGACCTGCCTACCATCCCGCCTTACACGGGATCATCCCGCATTTCGACTCAGTATCCCGCTATCCCGCACTGTGAATAAAAATTCCCGCATTTGGACGAATTCAGATATTTTATACTAGTTTTTCCGCATTTCATGCTTTGGCATCATTCTGAATACAGCCGGAGAACAGTTTTCACTCACAGTCCAGCAAGGAAACTGCGTTCTCCCGTTTGCTGCTATGGGCAGTGGTCCTGCCAGTCGCCGTTGCCAAGGCCTGTGTCTGTAGGCCAACAGTACATGATGTAGCCCAGTCCGAACATGTAGTGTTATGTGTTATATCCCGCCCTCATGCTAAGTGGTCGTTCACGTGCGCCAGTCATTCATGATCTGATCATCGCTTGGCCCACAATCGCTCGTGTAGTTTCGTTTTGAACCTAAATCTTTAATTAACCGTGGTGTCGGATCCCGCCTGTCGTTTTATGTTTTCACATTCAGTCCGCTTGTTGCCGACCACAATGTAGATCTAAACGGTGTAGATTCATCCTGGGATCTTTTACGCAAAAGTGTGGTTGGATGGTGATGACCTGTTGAGCTTAGAATACATGTCTTTATGCGTGCATCATCGGACAGAAGATGAGGGGCTGCCCATAGCATGCATCATCATGTAAGCCTACTGGTCTTGTCTGCTTACTTTATGTAAGAGGGATGAAAAAATGAAAAAAAAAAAGGATCGAGTCTGGGCAATTCCGACATAATTTTGGTGTGAAGTTTGACGGGCCCGTCATTCTATTCGAATGTCTCTGCCAGCACTTGGGACAGAGATTGTCTCACTCACTGGCTATTTTCTGTCTATGAAATGGCTATTAGGCCTACTTCTTTTTGTGATAGCTATCACTATCACTGCCAGACTAACTGCTTCACTGCCATGTATCATTTGTAGTCCAATCAATTTTCCTCTCTCCATCCACTGCTATCCCCCACCCACATTCAGTCCCGCCAACTGTGTGAACCACCGGCACTGTCCTCTACTTTCCCACGGTAAATCAGAACCGTCAAGAATCCGTTGTTCAGTATTAGTAATTGTCACATGCAGAAGCAGATAGATGTGAAACGCTGGTCGGGGATCAGAGCATTGGATCAAAGGGAAAGCGGGGATGTTGGGTGGCGGGCTGATCGTGAACCTACCATGTACTCCTCTTCCCACCCTACAGTGAAGTGGTAGCGGGCTTCTCCTTCAGAAATGTAAGAGGATGGCACATTGACAAAAGAATAGAAATTTGTGCAATGAATTTTCTAAACTTTTGTGAATAGTGCAAAATGCACTCGATCTATACTTGAATTAAAGTAAAACTGTTCATTATGTTATGAATCTGCAAAGAATGTAAGAAATGCAGATTTAATTTAATGTGTAATATTTATATAGAATGAAACCTTAAGTTCACATGCCGGTATTTTATTGGTTTGTTATGTAATACATAGTAATTCTAGGCAGGAACTATAGGTCAGTAAATTTCCCTCCTTTTCCCATATTTTCCCTCCTTTTTGAGTCAAATATCCCACCTCCATTGTTGTGAGGGTAGGCAGGTCTGCATTTGTGTAGTGAAGTCATAAATGATCGATCAAATCGCCAATTCACAAGAATTGCACCTAACTTTAAGCATTTTTTTACAGGAAGAAAAGTGATTTGAAACTCCTGTACAATCATTTATGTGGAAGAAAAGTCAAAACACAAGAATATGGCTCGGGGTCATTGATATATCCAGAAGTTGTTAGGTAATTTTCAACCAGAGCTGGAAAAAATGGAATGGAATTGAACACACAAAAATCTGTATCTTTAGAAATACTGGATTATATATTTTTCTTGCGATAGGAGCAAAATGAAAAATCCTCTCATAGGTTTATTTTTATGTCCATTTCCAGGAGGTGGAGCTTGACATTTCTGTGGCAGTGCAGAAACAGATTATTTCAGAACTGGAGATTCTGTACAAGGTAGGCCTTTTCTGCAATTATTAAGCATCATTAACATTAATTGTTTGAGCTTCATCATTCATGGGATGTCTCAACTTATCTCATAAAAAAGGAAATCTGGTTTCATGATGTCAGAGCTTATCACGCCAATAGGGACCATAAGTATATCTGATGAAGTGAACATGGTCACTGAAATGATTAATTAAACTTACTTTGTTGGAATAACAGCGATGCTGGCTGCAGATTGCATAGGTTGCACTTAATGTACTTTTATTTTTAATTCATCATTCACCTTTTTATTATATTTTTGAGTTACGTATAATATCTATATCTATTGTAAATAAGAATTCCAAGACTTGTCTTTTTTTTTTGTGCGTGTGTATGAATGTCATTTTTTATCATTTCCATCTTTTTCAGTGCAATTCCCGTAGGATCATATCATTCTTTGGTGCTTTCTTCTGTGAGAATATAATCTCTATATGTACAGAGTACATGGATGGTATGTATATGTTACATAGCTGTGTCACTTTAGGACTTTTGAGGCATACTACCAGTGTGAATAGAATTTAAATCAAAGATAGTCAAGTTTGGAGAGTATTTTTTTTTTTATTGAGACCCATTTGATTGTTATAGAATGCAAGAGCTTGTTCTTGCTAGTGTTTTATATTTACCTGTTTGTGTTGAATGAAACTCACTGTGACTGTATGTATAACTGAAAAAGAAGGCAGATATATATCCAAAACCACCAACTTTATCTCCTAGCCAGAAAATAAAAGATCAAATAGCCTCCATCTGGGTACTACCGCATTAGTCCATGGGTATTATTTCCACAGGTGGGTCACTGGACCACTACATGCCTGTGTCAGAACCAGTGCTGGGCCAGATCAGTCTGTGTGTGCTGGAGGGGATGCTCTACATGTGGGACCTCAAGATTTTACACAGAGGTGAGAGCTTGTATATGCAGTCATGTGCTAGGAGTTACTGTAGATTTTACTCAGGCTTGAGAGAGCTTATGTTTATGTGGAACCACCTTGATGTTATACAGTGGTGAGATTGGATCTGGAGTTAACAATGATCTACTTTTAACCCCTTCAGTGCTTTCATCTAGGAGTGCCCTGTGCCAGGAAATTTTTCTCTACCTTGCCCAGAATTATATTGGTCGCACCAAATTCTCTATAACTTCCCAAACATATATAGTGTCCTGCTAAGTTTGCATGTAACTATTCTCTAAATATATTTCTCTACTTCCTGAATTCTATTTTAAAACTTGTTGATACATATTTATATGTGGAGAAAAAAAAAACCCTAAGTGTATTTCTATGTGTTTCTGTTAGTTTTTATACCTAGATTTAGAACTCAGGTTACTGACTGAAATACCCTCCTACTAGATCTAGATCTAACTGAGTTTGTCATCATTAGATTCACTAAAAAAGATCTTTGTCAGCACTATCACGATCGTTCAGAATCTCATTTAACACTTCTGATGATGTTTTCCTTTAACTCGTCATTTTGATCTAAGTACGAATCAGAAAGTACGGACAAATTCCACTAATTTTTGACTTGAAACAACTGCACAACCGACACTGCAAAGCAAAACAAAGGAAGTTGAAGATAGCAAGGGAAGTCACTCAGATAATATACAACCTAAGGTATCCTGATTATATCCTTGATATTGGCTGTCATCATAGGCCCAGAATGATTCTGGGCTATAGGCATATCGTGCACAAATTTTGCGCGGAATGGTTCGGGGAGAAGCACTGAAGGGATTAATTGTCCATGTACATGGTCAAGACAGATTCTTGTCTTTCTGTTGGGGTATCCAGATGATGGCCCAAAGTTAGATACTCAAGTATTGCTTCCAGATCTTGTACAGAGAGAGGAATGGATGATGATTATTAAGTCACTCGCGCCAGATCCGCCAACATTTGGCGGGCTGGTTGCTTACCTGCGGGGACGGATCCGCCACCCCTTGGCGGACTGTCTTAGGTTTTTGTTTCCTCTATCCCTAACCCGCCGAGAGCTGGCGGAACTGTCGCTGGCGACAGTATAGCCATTTGTCTTATTTCGTACAGAGTTTCACGAAGATCTGGGTTATACTTTTCTAGTTATGGCTGATACGGGGAAATCACTCTGAGTGACCCAGGCAGTGCATTGAGAAACGAAAACGAAAGTGCAGTGCTGTGCCTTGGCTTCTGAAAAGACGAAGGCCCAGATTTGTTGATTGAAAGAAATGAAACAACAAAAAGCAATAAGGAATGTTTTGATTTTTTTGATTTTTTATTTAACACATTTTTATTTCATACCAACCATGAATTTGAAAATTTTCCAAAAAGTCAAAACATGGGTAATCTTTATTAAATCATAAAAAAAAAAAAAGTTTTCAACATACAGTATTTCTGTTTGTTTTATTGCATTGTGCTTTGTTTGAAGTTTATTGTGTCAAAAGAACTAGGCAATTGAACTGAGCTGCTTGGCGATTTTTTAAAACACCCTGAAAACATCAGTCTCCAGTATATGTAAAATTTCTGAAGGTCCAGTCTCCAGTGAGTTAAAAGGGTAAAATTGTCACAGTCACAACACAATTGCCCGCTCCTTGGTGGTGGTGATGGTGGTGGATGGGGTGAGGGGGGTTGAGTTTGATGTACATTGCCATGCATGTGGTGTGGATCATACATTATTGATAAACGAATTCCAAATGCCCATCTCCAATAAGAAATGGGCAAAAGTTGATATTTTTTCAATTTGCCCAAATCACATTTTTGACTCAAAGTGACATTGTGAGTTTTCTCAAAATGAGATGAGCACTTGTGCTGTGGTCATGACTTAACTCATTCTCGCCGTAGTATATGGCTCACTGATTTTTGCCTGGGGACGTAGAGCCGCATTTTCAGCTTTGCAAAACCCACTAACTATTCCAGCCCATTTCTATCCATGTTTTATAGTTATAGCCTCAATCTGACATGAATGTCTGGACTGGATGTAAACAAAAACTTTTGTTTCAATTTCAAAAGTTCACAAAGTGCAGGACAGTTGTTTTGAGGTGATTTTGATCCATTTTTTGGTCAAGTTCGTTTGTCTGAAATCAAATTAGTGCCATGGCTGTTAGAGAAGTGCCCTGGGATTCACGCCCTAGACGATTGACATCGGAAGAAGCAACTGCAAGGCTTCAGAGCTGGCTTGAAATAGAAGAGAAAGACTTTCTAATGGTGATATAGATCTAGAAAGTGATAGTTCTCGATCAGATGAAGATCTAGATGTGATGAGGAAAGTGGGCGTGGCGAGGGGGTGTGGTTGCTTTCGCAACTATGACCTAGTAGATCAGTCTAAATCAAGACACTAACGCTGGTAACGTGGAGGGAAGAAGAGACATCAGGGACAGTGCAAAGTAACTGTAAATAGCATGTATGACCCATTCTCAGAACGTCAATACTAAAATGTTGCAATCTATCCAGATTTCAAAATAAGGAATATTTCAGTTTTTCTAACTTCTGTGTAATCTTTATATTTATTGTTTTTTCAAGTTAAGAAGATAACTGAACAAGGCATTTGAACAGTAAAGCTGATTACAGTGAATGGTCTCCTTTGACTCGGTTGTAACTGATGACACACAGACTAACTGATTGTGAAGTATGATGAGACCTAGTACTAGTTTAATTGCCTTTACAAGACTATTTAGTGTGTGTTATTATGAGATTAAATAAAACTTGTTATGTTTAAAGAAATTATCCACTGTTTGAAGCATTGTGTGTGTCACTGTTACAATCAAAGTAAGCATCAGACTTTCATCATTGTGGAGAAGTTAAACTTAATTAACTCTCCTTTGCTGTGTCTTTCTAGTGCTTCTGAACATTAAGAGAAGACTCGGTTGCAATGATGACACACTGACCCAGAATTTCCCACAAGCCTATTTTTGCAAAGAAATTCAGTGTCTGTTGTGTCATGCTACTGGGTTATAAAGATTGTAGTACTGTAATACAAAATTTAAAGGTTGAAAAGCTTGGAAACAGTATAAGATAGCCAAAACATAAGTATTAACACAGGAAACGTGAGACAAGTATAGGCAATAATACACTGAGGATTTTATTAGTTATCATAACTGATTCATTCTGTGCATGATACAGTGAAGAAAAATCAGAGAACAAACCATATTATAGCCTTCGTTATTAAGAAATGCAATATAGGGCTTTTACAAATAAAAGAAATAAGGTACATATGAACTTTCGATCTTGTCAATTAAAAAAAATAATCAGACAAAGCATTCATACCCCTCACTACATTCATCTACTTCCTCTTCAAAGAGAAAAAAACATTGCATCTCTGCTGAACAAGAAAAAAATCACGGAGAAAACTTAACTACCGGTATTAATTATGTCAACAGTAACACAGGGCTTATACTGAATAATGAAGTAGCGTAATTAGCATTTTGTCTGTTAAAAGAAAAAAATGCAAACAAACAAAGCAGCCAAAACCTTGATAATATTTGTCTAATTTCTCTTAATGAAAAAAAAAGTGTGCATCTCTGCTGAACAGTATGTGGATGTTCAAGACTAGATTACTAGAAGTGCTGTATCATTTATAACTAACACCACAAGCTGCTTATGCCGGCATAGTTGTAACTTCCATCCTGGTCGTAACCTCTCTCTTTGTGATGACACACACGTTTGCAGCAAGATTCACGTTCTTATTTGATTGTACCAAAATTGTTCTCACTACAATGAAGAGTTAACATGGCATAATTCCGTTCATTGTGTAAAGCAAGTGGAGCAATGAAATTTGCATGTGGACAGTGAGGAAGGCACGGTTATAGCACTATGACACATGCCGATCCCTTGCAAAAAGGCTCAGCCCTTGGTGGCGTTGTAAATAATTTTACACACTGTAGAACTGATATAGTCGAAGTTTAAATATTTTTTGAAAATCTACGCGGGTCAGGTGAACTGTTTAATATGCAACAAAAACAGAAGTAATATGTCACACACTATTATGACCAAGTGTGCATTTTAAAAGCTTCTCTATTTATAAAGTCAGGTTTAAATACAGATTAAACTGTCTTGAATAGATTTTTCCACCTGCTTTTATTTCATCAGGCCACGTGTTGACTGCCTTATTGCTTTTGTAGCCGTACTTAAGTGACATAAAAATAATCACCTCAGGATGCAAGAAAACAAAATAGGTAATAAACAAGGCCATTTTATAGTCAACAATGTTTATCTCTTCTAGTTGTGGATTTTGGTTGTTTTCCTATCACACACTATTTCTTTTATTATTTTTCAACCCTAAAGACCTGGTTTCATACAAATTCCTACCTTTGGCCATTTGTCAGAGAGAAAGAAAAAGAAGCACTGTGCCTAATGTCACCATTTGAGAATGGGTCATATATATATATCAGACTTTGTTCTTGGTATTCAAATAGAGTAATTTCTTTTCTTGGTATGGAGGAGCCCTAATTTTTACCTTCGACATGTGAACACTCAGCCTCATACTGGTGCTCAAATACATTGGATTATAACCTCTCATGAACTTGACATTGCTGTCAACATATTCACCAGTGGATTACTTCACTTAGATGTACACTTTGGATAATACAAGCCCTCAAGTGGTCTTGTACTTTGGGTGGGGGAAAACAAATTTTGTTGAGCTTAACTGAATTTTCATGTTTCATCTTCAGTTTTTCTTCCCCCTAACCCTACTAATATGTTTCCATTGTTATTTGAATGTTTATTTGTGTTCTCTTTTCAGTTCTCTTTCCTTTGATATTAATGATGTAGGGTTCCAATGAAAAATGGAAACACAGTATGTGAAAATGTGATGCATGGTTTCACAATTTTGTGACGCACGTAAAATAATTCTGTCCACACGTGAAAAAAATTCTAGAGGGAATGAGTTAAATGATCAGTAGCCATGTGTGTGTTTGTTCTTTGTTGTACTAGAGAGATTTTGCTTCTCATTTCAGGACTATTCAGTGAGAGATTCTATCATTGGGTTTGAAAAAAAAAAGGTTTTAACTCTGCATTACTATTAATGAAAGGAGGTTTTTCTATACTCAAGTACCTACTCAAGGAAGAGGCTTCTTTCAAAAAAAGTTAGGACAGAAAGATATAAAAATTTATTTGTACCATCATCAGTAAGAATGTTACAGAATCTGAACGAATGAATGTACATGTAAGCGGTCGCACATTGTTTATGCGCATATAAGTATATTATCATTATGTATGTATGAATTTATGTTTATTATATATATGTAGGTATGTATAGATGTATGTATGTATAGATGTATGTATGTATATAGAATGGAAATGACACCACTATAATTAAAGACGGACCCATCAGACCTGACATGTTCACTACCGACACTCAAACTCTGTT
>JBCEWB010098488.1:0-12215 GCA_039654565.1 Peronia peronii
CTATCTATCTATCTATCTATCTATCTATCTATCTATCTATCTATCTATCTATCTATCTATCTATCTATCTATCAGCTTAAGGGGGGAGGGGGGGCACGTCCTGGGGGTGATTTTTTTATTATTATTAAAGATAGACTATTTTAACCTTTTCCATCGAATTCGGCATGTTCAAATCAGAGGAAAAAGATGAAAAAAAAATTGACAACGCCACCCATCTTGGATTATGATGTCTCTAAATTGACTGATTTTTAAATCTATCTCCTCCGTCAAATTTCAACGGAAATTGATAAAACTTCGTGAACATATTGTTGGACGTAACATCTAAAAAGACAAGTATTTTCAACTCCTTTTATGAAATAAAAAAAAAATCTAGAAATTTTTGAAAATGCCATGTAACAAAAAAATCAAATTTTGCCGTTTTTTCATACTACAAACCCATTTTTCTCTAAAATTACCAACCGAATGGGCCGCGCATATGTACGTGTCTTAGTCTTGTTATGAAAATGATGACTGTATACTAAATTTGGGTTAGAATTAGTTTTGAAACAAAAAAGTAGATAAAAAACTGTCAAAAAATGTAGTAGCCAGATGGAGCCAAAGCCTGATTGACAGTAGGCTAGGCATACCATTGAATGACCATTGGTCAAACACGTTAGAATGGACATATCCACTTTTTGAAACTATTTTTATTCGCAGAAAAGGCAGGGCTTTTTAAATAAAACAAAAACACAAAATCGCATTTTTTTTTAGCAAAATCCATATTTCAGAACACGCCCCCCTCCCCCTTCCCCTCCCCTCCCCCCCCCCCCCACCTTAACTGCCTCTACTAATTTAAATCTTTTACACGGCATATTGCCCTCTTTATTACAACTGAATGGAGGTGTTTCGGGCTGATGGTGTTGTTTTAATGACTTTTTAATGTCAAACTAATGACAGGTTAGAGAACGGCACAGAACACATGATCGTTTTGGTCTCTTTCACACCTGGGGTTTCCCCTCTGATCCAGGACGTGCTAGGTGCCCAGGTCACGAGTGCGGTTGATGCCACTGGTGTGAGTTTTGTATTCATAATTTTCCTTAGGTGTAGGTAGGTGAGTGGGTGAGTGAGTGTTTAGTGAGAGTGAGTGAGTGAGTGAGTGAGTGAGTGAGTGAGTGAGTATGGAGTGGGTGAATGAGTGAGTGAGTGAATGAATGAGTGAGTGAATGAATAAGCGAGTGAGTGAGTGGGTGATTGAGTGAGTGAGTGAACGATGAGTGAATGAGTAAATGATTAAGTGAATGAGTGAATGAGTGAGCGAGTGATTGAGTGAGTGAGTGTGTGAGTGGGTGAATGAGTGAGTAAGCGAGTGAGTGAGTGAGTGAATGAGTGATTGAGTGTGTGAGTGAACCAGTTATGAAATGGTAAATTTAAAAAGCAAATGGCTATACATTGTGCAAGTTATTCTAACGGGATTGGAGCTGCCTGTTGATTAAGTACCATATGAACCGATGGCATTGGCTGCGATAGTTAGTGAAAATTGTATAACTTATAGATCTTGTCAGTATTGACTGTATAGCATCAGCAGTTGCTTTCCAACAACAGTTTTACTCCCAGAAGATAAATCAGTTTCATTTACAGTAATCAGCAGTCTGGTTTCGTTATTCACAGACTTCTGAATCATATATAAATCTACACTGGCCTCTGGCAACTTCAAGTCTGGAGGGCAACTACAAGTGCTCATTGGGGGGAATGGACAATCATTATCATCTCGTCAATTTTGACGTAAGAAAGAAAGTGACACTGACAGGTACTGTGACAGGAAATGCATTATGATTTAAAGTCCATATTATTCTTTATTTCTTTCATTTATTCACTTTTTATTCTCATGTTCAGAATCTTGAGATTTGTTGTGAGTATTCATTTGTTGCCCCAGAAAAAGAATTAACCTACAAAAAGAAAATTGATCCTAGATGTAGCTCCATCGATACTAAAACAGCAAATGAAAGTGCTGTTTAAAAAAAAAATATTTTTCAGCTGGTGGGGAAGGGGAGAAAGGGATAGCGAGAGAGAAGCGTGTGTTTGTGGGGGGAGGGGGGAGGATAGAGGGGAATGGTTAACATTCACTCCCAAAGAATATCCATATGCTCCAGTCACATGCAGAAACACACACAAACATAGAATAATTCTGAAAAAAAAATCCAGTTAACTATTTGCCTGAAGTTCACTTTGTCCAATAGTCCAACAAGAGACTTTGTATACTTTTCCTTTGAAACTGAGCCTGCAGACATTTTTTTTTTTTTGTGAGAAGGAATGTCTGCAGCGCCCAACTTTATACTTGAACTGTCTCCATAACAGTCTAAAATCTCAGATTTTTCCATTAATTTTCACATTTGCCATAGGAAGAACGATTTCATTCAAAATGAATTAGACGGACAGACATTTTTTGTTTGTTTGTTTATTTGTTTTTTAGATGCAGGGACATACATTGACAACAAAATGAAAACACAGGCGCACGCAAATTTTGATTTCAGTGTGTAAGGCTAAAATCCGGCTTGACAGGCCTACCTTCTTGAGGCTGTATGGATTTCATCAGAATTCCATTTTTAGTTTGTAACACGTATAAATAGGAGGAAAGCCAACTGTAAACGAGGTTTCGAAATCATATGAGTTTTGACTTTTTTCCCCCATGTTTATAGACATCAAATTATATTGTGGTGATATTGAAAAATATCTCTTAGCTGTAAACAGGGCCATTTTTACCTCCCAAAAATGTATCTAGATCTGCCATTTTCGATTGTTGATTCTCACTACATTTATTTCTTATTATACATATATATATATATATATATATACATTCAGTGTTTTTCAAAATCACGATTTTTTGACACTTTTTCGCCATGTCCCTTTTTATGCATAAGTATTTTGGCTACTAATTTAGCACAGTTCCTTGTTTTTGATGTTATAAAAAGTGCTTTCAGAGGACTTTTTATGGCCTTCTTTTTCTGCTGAAAATTCTGGTATACTATACAGTTATGATTTTGTTACATTACACTTTCATGAATGAATATATATATATATATATATACTATTTCAAAAAAAAATATTGAAAAATACAAAAAACAAATAGTATAATAATATGAGAAAAGATGGCGTGATAGAAAGTTTAGCACGAAGATAGACGAATCATATTTAAAATCACAATTTCAAGTTCTGAAAATGAAGAATCCTATCCACTTGAAAATATAAACAAATACAAGATATTCGCCATCACAAGGGCCCAAATACAAAATGTTGATTTTTAGTCGTTTTATCAATGAATTCAGACCTGCAGAACCATATTTAAAATTGTTGAAATATTTAACGAATATTTCTTTTTTTTTTCTTTAAATGACCTCAGGCTGTATTAACTCGATAACAATGGCTATCTTCGATTCTGATAGGATGTAACAGTCATATAGATTATGATAATTCTCGTTCTCCAGGTCTACAGCCCGTTCTCTCTGCTTCACCTGAAGAGATACGAGTCGGTCTGACCTCACAATTCAGCCTCAGATGTTCTTTTTCTGACCTTGCTGCCAACAATGTCTCTCAGGTTGGTATTTATGTTGGTCGGGGAGGAGGAGGAAAGGGGGGGGGGGGAGAGAGGAGAGAGAGGTGAGATATTACTAAGGGACATGAATGATACTCAAGTCAAAGAAAACCTAAGAAAGAGGAAGGGGGGGGGGGGGGGGGAGAGAGAGAGTTTAGAGAAGACATTCCGAACAAGATCTGTGAATGGAATACATTTTCTTTTTCATTTCCATTAATCCTCCTAACGGCCCCATTAATTTCTGTTCTTTTCCAGTCCAGCATTAATAGATAATATAATTCAACACGTTCTGAAGAAACGTTTGAGATTTGGTTATGAGTCAAACGAAATTATCTCCATTGTTATTCGCTAGAGTGACTTAGGTAAGCGGGTCTGAGAAGTTGCATTCATTTTTCTTTTTTTTTTGAAACATTGAACATGTGAAAGGCTACTATAAGTGACGCCTAAGAATTGGAGAACGTATCTCCGTTTGTTGTTGATGTTGTTGTACTGTTTTTTCGAACACTTATTTAATTTCTCCTTCTTGTGTTGTTGATGTGATGTGTGTGTTTGTTTGTTTTTTCTTAGAGTCCCATGTGAAAATAGCTCTTTGCTCGTCCCCAGCCCTTTGTCACAGCTTTTCTCCCTACAGTTGTCCGGTCCTGTCCCTGGTGTTGTTCACGTATATTCTTTGTCTCTCTCTTGCTCAGATCCCTTCGATCACGGAATTGATCATACCATACTTCTAACTTTCTGGCGTTCAAGAGCCTGTATAGACCAGATGTCAAGGAAATGTCTAATGTTCATCATAAAGTCACTTTTCAGGGCGTTCTGTGAAACAACAGTAACTAAATTATCGACGCCAAGAACAAAAACATCACTCGAAATCAAAGTGCATGTAACAATGTCACGGTGAAAATGGAAGAACAAAACATCTACATTCATAAATCTGAATTTTGTCACATCGGGTGATGATAATATAATTTAGATGTCAAAGAAATAATCTCCAGAAATGTCTCCTTGATCTGTGGACCATCTGTCAACTTGGCAGTACTTCTGGTAATCAGACAATGACGACAAGCCTTTCAGGCAACAGCACAGAGGACGTTTCACATAAAACATCTGTTTTGTCATTCATTTCATGTCTTTCAACGCCCAAAATGTCTTTCTTAGTCTAGATTTGTGTTTGGGTGACATCCAGATGATTTCTTCATTGTCACTATTTCTTCCACTTCATCCAACTGCTTATTCATACGTTGTTTTCTATCCCTGAAATCTGATTTGTTCATGTTAGTTTTTCCATGTGGCATTATCTCAACATGTCAGAATCACTTAATTGTTTGATTCTCCATGAAATCAACAATTTATCAGGAATGTTTAGTTTATTCTATGAAACTAAGTGAAGTGGACAATTTCTGTATAATGTTAAGACTGTTCATATTTGGCTGCATAGGGATGCCCGATGTCCGAGCAAAATGTCACATTCCCCTCCTCTTCTCCCTTTGTTCATCAGTATATCACACATAACCATGCAAAACAAGTTTAATATCTGGGATGTCATTGTATTAAAATCGCGTATGCCTTCGACATGGACTATGTTAGCGTGTTCGAAACAATTTCAGTTATGCCTACTGTGGTTTACGTTAAATTTGGTGCGGCACCTTATATGAGGCAACACCATCTTCCTTCCATCGAGCTCAAAAAGTTCAATGTATGTAAGCTCAAAGACATCATACAAACGTTTAATTAGAGCAGGTTTAATAACTTAAACTTCATGCAGATTGCAAATTCAAGATTTTATTTCATTTCAGTTGGCAGAAATGTACACTTTTCTGTTTATACCTACACAGTTCCCGCTATAGACATTACTAACATGTATAGATAACACATAAAATATATATATAACGTGATCAAGTTCAATATTCCTCGTTTTATTGTTATTACCAGCTTGTAATTTCTTTTCCAGATTGAATCAGTGAACTTGTTTCATATGAAAAGCGATGTCTACGCTCTCCTGGCCTCCGTCACCCTCTTCTCACCTGCAGAGGACAAAATACTAGGAGAAAAGGACGTTGTTGTGTCCGGTTCAGTGAAAGTAAATATTTACTTGTCTTCATGTGACTGAATTTTGTGAGTACCTGGTAACTAGAATAGATTTAACTTTAGCATGCAGTGAGTATACTGATTTTTTTAAACATTGTGAGCTCACACTCGCACAGAGAATGAGAGACAGAGAGAGAGAAAGAGAGAACAGACATCACCCCGCCTTTCTTTGCTCTCCTTGTCGCTTCTTTTCTTCTTCATCTTAATCCCAATCTTTTGTCTTTTTGTTTTCCTTTTTAAATGTCTTAATTTATAAATATTTATCTTGTCATCTATCTAGTTTTTTTTCTCCTTTCCATTTCTCTTTCTCTATCCTTCACCCCTTCTTGTTCTATCACTGTGGTCCTATTGGTCGTCTTTTTTTTTTCTTTCACTCTAGGCTACATAATTATTTAATTTCTTCTTGCTGTCTGTATTATATTTTTTCCACGTTAACTGTTCTGTCTTGCTCCTTCTGCTGCAGATTATTCGCTCCCGCCTTCTCTGTCTATTCCTCTCCTCTTCTATGAAACAATTTTTAAAATATCTGAACTACTTTAGGGTCCGGAGGCGTATCTGGGGATCAGCTGGAAACATCCAACTCACAGTCACGCAGGCCAGTACACATGTGACATGTTAGCTCTGGACTTGACAGACACTCCCGTCCACTTCAGTCTGACAGCCAACGTTACAACTGTGGGTAGGTCATAGGTCAGGCCCTGACAGTTACACGTCTACCCTACAATTCGCGGTTACTTTGCTCGCGTCACTCCAGTAGTTCCAGGAAAAGTCGTGGGAATTAACATGGGATTTCAAGAGAGAAAAAAAAAACCCAGAGCAAAAAGAGTACCGGATTCTAGGGAAACTGATTGCTCCTTCTACAGTAGTGAGCGTCACAGCTGTTACATACCTATGTGAAAATGTTCGACAAGCAGAATGATCGTTCCTGCTCAAACAGTTTTGTAAAGGGGAGTGGGGTAGTGGTGTCTTAGCTGACATGCTGGTTTGCTATGCCAACGGTTTGGCCCACAAAATAACAAAATCTACGGTCAAATCTAATGTGTGTGAGAGAAACAAACCTCCAAAGTGACTTATTCCAATGGCCGATTTTGAACTCATACGCTGCCTGATGGTGCACAACTGAGTTATTGACCGGGGTGCTTTACAAAAATGAAAAGAGAAAGAAAACGAAAGAATGAAACTCAATATTTCACACTTCTCATCGCACAAAATGATTGATGATTGAATTCTCATGCAGTTTGATGCCATGCGCGCTCTCATTACTCTTATTTGATCACAAAAACTGACAGTCATTATTTCATCAGTCGAAACTGTGTTCACAAATTTGATGCCAAGTGCAGTTGTTTGCTTGTTTGTTTGTTTGTTTGTTTTCTTTTTTTACACAAATGCAATGACAGGAAGAAAGGGAATAGGAAGAGGCTGTATATATTCTTTATTTAAGAATTTCTGATAGATATAGACAAACATGGAGGAGCAGCAACAGTATAAGATGGTCAACTACCAAGACTTGCGAAGAAGAGGAATGAAGGCAAACATATTGGCAGTAGAAGTACGGGCAAGGGGCCACGTTGGTTCGACAATATACTCTCTACTGTAGAAGCTCAAAAATGGTCAGGGCATCAATAGCGTGCTCCATAGGCAAACAATGACTGCAGAGAAATTATTCTCTCTCCCCCATTCCCCTCCCGCGCAGATAGATATGGTCTTGAGGTGTATAAGTAGATTCTTTGCTCTCACCTGCAGGGGGTGAAAGTTAAAATCCAGAGAAAAGTATCTGTCACCATGTAGTTTCAACAAAGTTGGTGGTATTTGTATATTATAAATCCACAAAACATTCCCAGATTTTAAACATATGTAATATGTAACTTTGACATAATGCTCTTTCACAAGTAAAAGAGAGCTGAAAATAAAATAAAATCTTGCTTTTAGGAATATTATAACTTACTGGAATCATGAAGTGCTTCTGTGGCCACCCTTTATTACAAATTGTGACTCTAAGTGTCAATCAGATATTATGAATTTCTAAAAATGTTCATATATTGTTTCATTTAATTTTCTGTCTGACATTTGGAAGTCAACTAGACTCCCATCTAAATCTAGCTAGTTGTGGACAAGCATGACAGAATTAAAACAAAATAAATGATCTCAACAATCCTACCAAGCAGCGATCCTCATGTATCACTTACGAAACGAGCAGTAGCTAAAGAGGACCCAACACCGTAGGTCGTTACAACGATCTAATTTATAAATATATATATAAAAATAGCATCGCACACATGTTTTGAATATTCAGACATGCTCCTGAGATTTTAATGCGTTTATGCTCAGAACTGAAATAAAAAATTACAAATCAAACAGAATCTCATGAATTCTCAGTTTAAAAAACATAGGAAACCACTCGAAATGTACTTTTTGAAGAGTATCTTATAGATTTAACGCAACAATTTTTTTGGACGGATTTACTTCAAATGTGACACAACACTTCCTTGAGCGATGTGAAATAAAAATATTCATGAATTTTCTCTTGTAAATGTATGTCTGTCTTTGGGAGAAGTTATAGTTTTTGTGAGACATTCTATTATAGCATAGTAGCATGGTTACTACACTGTGCAACAAAGGTCTTACAGATAAGGGCAAAAAGGAAAGCAGATTTTTTAAGCATAGACCTGTGTGAAAACTGAAATTATCCATTGAACACTGTGCTGCGCTTGGCTTCTTTAAGTAACTTTTTATTTTTTCTTGGCTTTCAATGTACTCTGTCGTCAATCCCACCGTGTGTGTTTGGGTTATATTTTTCTTTTTAGTTCCTGAATGTGACAGATCAAATTGTAATATTCATTGTAGCAAATAGTTACTATAACCTAATGTTATTATAGTTTCTATTTTCTTAAGTAGCTTCTCGGAGCCTTTAACCCTCGGTCTGTCCTTAATCTCATGATCAATTTACGATGTCAACTTGCAGATTCTACTAGAGATGAGTTAGTGACCAGAATTCAGAAATTAGAGACGGACCTTTCAAAGACAGAGACAGAGCTTTCTCATCTTAACTCCTCCTACCAAAACACAAGCCAAGAGTTAACAAAGATAACGTACGAACTGAATACGACCTTGCAACAATTTGCAACTTTCAGAGGTAAGAGCGTTAAAATTGCATGTTGCCATCAAAACTAGGTCTCTCCACCTGTTAGATAGGAAAACATCCTCATGACTTGTATTACATTTTATCTTTTTTTTTTTTTTATGCCTGATGTAAAGTTGGTGTAATAATAAAATTATGTCTGACAACTATATAATTATGGGAAAAAAATGTGTCTCCTCTTTTTGTCACATCATGAACTGAAAATAGTAAGGATCCATTAGGCATCATTTATAAACCCCGGAAGAGGATCAGGATCACTAAATTATGTTCTTTCTGTCTGTACGTCTTTTCCTCTGCATTTAGTTTAGTTTTTTTTTTTTACATTTCTAACAAATGATTTTGTCTTTTTGTTTCTTTATTTCTTGTGCTCTGTATTCTCTGTTTCATAATTCATGTGTTTATGTGATTGTTTCCTTTGTTTCATTCTTTCTCGCCCTCTTTTTCTTTTTCTCTGTCTTTCTTTTCTTCCCCTCCCTGTTTTTTTTCCTCTTTACTTTTAATTGTTTCTGCCTTTCGGTGTTTCTATTTCATTCATCTTTTCTTTCCATCCCAGAATTTTATCGTTTCAATTTACCTCCGTACGTCTTTCTTTCCTTTTTTCTTCCTTTCTTTCTTTCTTTCTTCCCTTTTGTCTTTCTTTCTTCCTTTCTTTTTTTTTTTCACTTATCTGTCATTCAATTTCATCAAATGTGAAGTCGTCGTTTTGTTATAAATTCTAAATAATTCTGAAACTACATTATGTACGCCATTGTGAAGATTTACTAGGCCCTGCAAGTTGTGAAGAGGCCAATATGACGTCATCCCGCCAAATTGTTCGACTCAATCCCGACTCGCGATATCCAAATACTGTAGACGTTCTATGTGAAGTTACTGATGATGGCAATATTTGGACGGTAAGATTTCTTAGCATAAAGCAGGTTATATTTGTCGATCACCATCCGGTGTTCATCATTAATTCAGTAGGTCTTGTGCTATCTTTGTTCTGGAATTCTTTGGATACAGACAGGCAGATTTATAAAGTTCGTTAATTTCCAAAAAAACAAATAGCATAATGTGGCGCCGTGTGAGATAGTAAAGGTCTAAAGACTCTTGGTTTTGACAGAGAAAGGTGTGGAGGCCACATATAGCCCCTGAAAACTCGGAATGAACCTAAGCATGGGAGCCCTTTTAATGATATTGGGGTGGGGTGGAGGGGGGGGGGGAGAGCAAAATTCCAGAAACGATATGAACAGAACGCCAGGAAAAGGCAATAAAACACAGAAGTCATGGAGGGGGTGATGCTATGTGAGAAAAAATGTTTATTAAAGGCTTAGAGCCAAATGCAAAACTTTCCAGTTCAATTTAAAAAAGAAAAAAAAAAGAAAAAATTCTCAAAACTTTTTTTTTCACCACTATTTTGTTGTCTACTTTCTTATTTGTCGACCGATTCCAATGGAATTTGACGTACATCAGAAACAACAACAAAGACAAAACAGAAAAATACCTAAGGATGTGAGGCCCATTACGTTCATCAGTTCTGGAGAAAAATAGCTTTTTTTTTATTATGAAAAGAAAACGGCGAATTTTGAAATTGTATTTTATGGCATTTTCAAACATTTCTTTAAAAGTTTCTTTTGCATATGGAGAGCTCTAAATATATAATTATTTTTAGATATTATGCCGACAACACGTTCATTCGTTTCATCAAATTCCATTTACATTTGACGGAGTCGATAGATGTCAAAGAAAACCATTTTTGAAAAGCCAAAGTCTAAAATGGCGGTTTCTTTCAACGAACAAAAAATCTGCTTACCAACTTCAAAACATGATTTGTCAGATTTTGGAGATCCCTTCTTGACTTCTTTGTCTTAGTTTGCCTTTTCCTATACCTTTTACCAATGAGAGTCACTTTGAATTCTGGAAACCTACCAGTATATCTGGCAATCACATCCATCCACCGACATAACCTCCCCCAGAAGTGTGAAAGGCGTAAAGAGAACGTAACGTGTCACGTCTTCCTCGGTTAAAACCAAGTGTATATTGACCACCTAAAGATGTTATGGTAAATTACCCACCACTGTACTACGGGCAGCAGAAGTAAGAACTTTAAGACAAAAGTTAATTTGGAATACCTGTTGCACTTTATCCCTGATATTTAGTGCAGTCAGCGTCCTAGACGGCCAACAAATGTTCATCTCCAGGTAATGAGACTTCAGATACTAGTAGGGAAGATCATAATCAAGTGGTGCAATCGCTCTTTGCCTGTAGCCGGTGAAATATTGGTGATCTACCACTGCATTTGAAACCAGGGAAGCCTCAGGTCTTAACCAGTTATTCGTTACATGGCCTAGAGTTCAAATATGTGAAAATGAACGATTCCACATTAGACTGTATTTTTGCATTCCAAAGAGGCAGCACTTTAAATGCTAAACTTTAAATGATTTTTTTTAGCAGAAACAAAGACAAAACCTTTAGGGACTAGACCCCGCCTACCAAGGAAAAAAGGTATCTGCTGGATGACAAAAGATTGAGTGAACGTGTAACATCAGTAGGGTACGTCTTTCGACGAGCTGTCTCGGTCAACATTGTACTTACAAGTTCTAGCTAGAACCTGTACCTCTTTTGTTTTTCCTGTACCATCTACAGATATTCCAGAGGCGATTTGATCAAAGCGTAGATTTCAACCGCAATTATGCTGAATACGAGAATGGTTTCGGTTGTCTCCAAGGAGAATTCTGGCTGGGTAAGTCTTTATATACATTACACTCAATACAGCCAAAATCATCAAGGTGATGAGGCGATTCCATGGACATTATCTTTGGCCAGCCCGGTTATTTCTTTTTGTCAGACAAGCGGGGTGTTGAGCAAATATTGTGAGGAAGGGAGAAGCCCCTTTCACTCCTTGTATGTGAAATGCTAACCGCCAGAAATAGTTCTCATGATACACGAGTTTACAGAAAGGTTCCATAATATCTTTTTCAGATACAAATTGTAAAAGTGGGTTTTTTTTTTCATGTTGATAGGCTTGGTTAAACAATTCTTAGCTGCCTAAATAAATGTTCCCCATTACAAAAGCCTTTTTCATCTCAGAATGATCACCCAATATCTACCCCTGGCTTTGGGAATCAAGATATTGCCAGGAGAAGCCACAATCATGCACTCTTTGCCTATATCAAGTCAAATAGTGATGATCTGTTACTACGTAGCAAAAAGGTGGAGCGACATCCTCGTTGACAGTGGACAAGGACATATTCTGAAATACATTAGAATGAACAATTAACACTGTTTAATACTATTTCTATATTCAGCAAAGGCAAACCTTTTAAGAGTAAACAAAAACCCACAACCTATTTTTCAAAATATATCTCTGTCTCTATCTATCTATCTATCTCTCTATCTATCTATCTATCTATCTATCTATCTATCTATCTATCTATCTATCTATCT
>JBCEWB010098510.1:0-12214 GCA_039654565.1 Peronia peronii
GTTGGCTGGCTGGCTGGCTGGCTGGCTGGCTGGCTGGCTGGCTGGCTGGCTGGCTGGCTGGCTGGCTGGCTGGCTGGTAGATTGATGAGTGGTTGATTGGACGATTGACTGTTTGATCAGGTGACTGGCAGATTTCTTGGTTTGGTTTTTTTCATTTGTTTTTTCTATTTTCTTCTTCTTTTTTTGTTTGTTTGTTTTTTGTGGGTTTTTTTGGTAGTTGATTGGTTTGTTGGTACGATAGATTACTGCAATCGTACTGTTGTTATTGCTGTTTTTGTAACTTGTTGAAAATGTTTCCTGAAATAATTTGGTTACAATATTTTATTTAATTATATGCATGTATGGATTTATTTATTTATGTATTTGTGTGTGTGTGTATACGTATGTGTGTGGTGGACTTTCATATTATTTTCCTTCGTATCTTGTTCGTAGTTTGTTTGTTTGTTTGTTTGTTTGTTTGTTTGTTTCTAAATTTTAATAAACCTGTCCTCTCTCTCGCTCTCTCCCTCCAGCCTCTCTTTTTCCCTTTCTCTCTGTTCCCCCTGTCTCTCAGTCTCATTCAGTGTCTCTTTCTCCCTTTCTCACTCTCTATCTCCTTCTCCTATAGTTTTCCTCTCTTTCTCTGTCTCTCTCTCTCTTTGTCCCGTCCCCACAGTATTGTTTGTCCATCTTGTTGCCTGCAGCCGCCATCATCAATCTATCTTTTCTATCTCCCTCTCTCTCTCCCAGGTACATGTGTATCTGCCACCCCTTCCACCACTGGATGACTATCCAAAGAGCCCGCATCATCATCGGTGCCCTGGCTGTCTTCATTTTCATCTTCGGCGGCATCGTCTGTATGCACTACAGCATCTACCGCGAGGTGGAGGCCAAGTTCAACATTACGGAACCGCCTGATCCTACCACGGCTGACGTCACTATAGGCGTGAACGGCCTGTCATTTTCGCCAGACCACTCCTACACCGACTATCCTTTCTCGCCCGGACCCACTTACACAAGAGATAACAGTGAGTTGCCCCGGAACGGCACGCAAATCACACGAAGCCCCGCCCCTAACGACACCGTGCCGAAAACAACTACCAGACACAGATCGGTGCAGATGAACAATGAATGTGACATCAACGAGGACTTCATCAACCTCAGCTTCTACACCGTCTTCAGGAAGATGTACACCAGCATCTTCCTCGTCAGCTGCATTATCGTTCTGGTCCTCTACAGTCTTATCTATAGGTGACGATTTTTTCCTTTTGCTTTCTTATTTGCTAGTTGTCGCACATGGCCTTCTATGGAAAAAGATGTTATTTAACCAAATATATCGATACTTTGCCGACTAATGTAAAGTTTCATGTAGATTACCGATCTTTTTACCCTCGCGGGAGCCCGGGGTATATAAGTAGGTTCTTTGCTCCCACCTGCAGGTGGTGAAAACCCGCCATCGGTGGGATGTCTCCCATGGAATGCCATCCTCAACGTTCCAGGGGTGACATCTCTCTTCTCTCTCTCTCTCTCTCCTTGCTCCTGTCTTCTGTCCCGCTCTCTTTCCTCTCTTCTTCTTGGCGTATAAACGTATCTTACGTGTTTGGCACAATATAGCCGTGATGATGTGCCGTTAAAGCCCAATACAAACACAGTCCATAGATTTCACAAAACAAGGCAAGTTATTGGTTATCGATGGATAAAGATAATATTTTCTGAAATAGTCCAAGTAAATAGTCTTTGGTATAAATAAAAAGCGAGAAGCGAATTCATATTTGTGCCTCTCATGAGTTCCCACTTTTCAGTGAGTATGATACAATATTTGATCTATCTTCTTTTCTAAATGAACTGAGATTTTTCTGTATCTATAATGTTCCTAAATTTGGGTTACAAGAGACCCTGAGTGTAGTGAATTACATAATTTTATCGGCATCGAAAGTTTAAGTCTTGATCTCATACTTTTTTAACTTTTTTATTCGCCCTTGAATGTCTCATAACTAACCCGAAATACTTCATTTTTCTTTACTTTGGACAGGTCAGTGATTGCCCAGCGTAGAAAGAAGCTGCGTATCAAGTCTGCGCAGTGCTGCCTATTGTGGAATGCCACCAGCGTGGACTCCCCGCACGAGGCGGTCGAGATGACCCAGGACATTGAGCTGAGTCACGTGAACGGCGAGGATCGCTACCACACCAGACATAACTCTGGCACCGCGGAGGACATTGAGCCGCACAACAATGGCGCTGTGCGCAAATGCTCGCTCTCCAAGGCTAGGATAGAGCGCATGCGCGTGGCCAACATCAAAACGGCCTTCACCCTCTTTATCGTGACCTTGGTCTTTATCGTGGCCTATTTGCCACCCTGGCTCATGGCTCTGGAAGTGCTGGACATGAATGTTATCGTCTTCTACACCTATTTCGTCTACAATGTCGTCAACCCTTTCATCTACGCGTTCCTCAATCAAAACTTTAAGACGGAGCTGCGCCGTATCTTGAGATGTGGGAAAGTTTGAACACAATCTCAAAAGCAAAATAAACAAGAAAGATTCGACTGCGACTTGAGCTCAAGTAGCGAACGTCGTCATGATGGAATCTGGATATTTTCTGTGGAGAGAGACGTTTGCCCTTGGCAGTTCACTGTCATTATCTTCTGTCCTTATTCTAGTTCTGCCCCAAAGCGGTCATCGGTCTATTCTGCCAAGTACAATTCTAAAGTCAACGTAGCGTTTAAAATTTTCGTTTGCTTATTCTCTTGAGGAACGGTGCAGTACCAGTCAACCATGGCCACCCTGACTAAATATCGTTTAACAGAGATAGAACTACCCAGCTGTAACCATGTGGAGGGAAGACAAGACAGGTAAAGTTGATCAGGCACGGGTCGTCAAGGATTCACGGCAATCTAAAAAGAACACAACCACTGCAGTCCCTGTGACAATGGCAGTGGACGTGACATTTACGCTGGTTTCTGCAAACTAGAGCACTTATAGAGACAGTCCACAAGAAACGACCTGATCAGCCTGATTTTATCAACAAAATGGACACCCATCGAAGGCTCAGCCCAAATGAAACGTCAAACATAATACAGCCATGATGTGCCTAAGACCCGTGAATATCAGACCCAGACTCAACATTCTGACATATATGAGGGGGCGGTTATGTCGCGATTCTCCGTAAGTGCCGCCGTTGAGTCTAACTCGAAACTTGACGATCTGACATATAACTGGTCAGATTCTCTAGCCCAATACCATTCCCTCTATGGGAACAATTAGTGCCCTCTTGCGCTTATGGGCCGTGAACTGCTCGGCCAAACAGTGTGGCACAGGTCGAGTATTTTGAAATGAAGCGACCCATAAATTCATCATGAACCATCGTTAATGAAAGAGCTTTGTATATTACAAGTTCAGCGGAAATACAACAGTATAGATGCATGGCTTGGTCGCACAACAGCCATGAAGAGCGAGAGTTTGCTGACTATTTAAACGTCTCTACAGTTCAGTTGTTGGACTCCCGGATATCCGCCATGATAACCCTCCGTGTACCCAAGTCCCGAAAACTTCTACAGATAGGCCTATTTTATAGGCATGGTTGACGTACAGCGCTCTGAAAGTGCTACCCTCCAATGTGCAACAGGTCTTCAGATGATGTACTTGTACTAGACAAAGGGTGTGACCAGGCTACATACAGCGCATGTTACCAGATTACGCACCCCTTCGAGAGAGCAAGTCAGCAAGTCTGAGATGGTGAGGTTCAGAACAAGAATTATGATGGTCATCACCCAGAAATGTGCAGATACATTTTGATGGAGAGATTCGGGGACTTGAGATTACCACCAAAGCAGTAAACACCACCACTTCAGAAGAAGAAATCACACCAGATTAGGGCCGAACAGTGAATCGTTCAGGACAGCATGACGGCCACTATGACTATTTCTAGTTGAACTGCGCTCCTGTCTGGAGACAAGAAACATTTTAACGAAGAGGAAGTGGTTGTTACCGTCAAAGTGACAGCGTGACTGATAAACTCTCATGGTATCTGATGAGAAAGAAGGCAATGCTGTTTTGTATTAAGCGCTTCACAATGGAACTGGAAGGCTGTTTTAATCACCCTGGCGTCAATAATGAAAGTTTCCCTGACACTCGAGGATTGAAAGACAACATTAGACTAGATAGGCCATTAAAGGTCACGAATCTCTATTAAAGGAGGTTATCACACAGGATGACCACTTGTAGACGTATTACCTTTCTGAGACGATGCTCGGGGTGTAACAGATGTGAAAACAACTCGTCATCGTCCTTATCCAGGGACGATATGTCTACGTCTACCGGGCTGAGATATGGCCTTGGGAATGTCTCAGATATGGAGCTGCCTTTAATGATAATTGAGAATGAAACAGGCTCTCAATATGATCTCAGGACACGCCTGTCTTTTTTCTTGCTTCTTTTGTGACATAGTTCAGTTCCCCAGAACTGCAGTACAGATAGAATACGGCCGGGTTCCCAGACTCCTCTATGCCTGAGCGGAAGTTCATCACGGATTTGGAGACCAGACAGACTGCCTAAAGCAGCCGTTCTCCTGGGATATTCTCTCAGTGTTTGTCTCGCTTTAACAAGTGTATACAGTGAATGTGCATCATTTTACTCAATATATATTCAATACTTCCTCTCTCTGCGTGTGTAAAGAAGCTGTGAACTATGTCAGTACAGAGACCGTCTAGAATGAAATAATTCCTGACGTTACAAATCTGACCTCCACACGAGTGCAAGCTCTCCAGTTGGATACAGAATGTTCAGCTCCATCTTCCTGCGATGTCTCAAATAACAGTGTAAGCTGTCGGATAATGGGTACATCTTTCTGCCATTTCCTTTGTGACTTGTGATTGTCTTTGACGCAAGCTCTGCATTCTGATATTATTCTTTACCTCAAATGTATTGTCGAAAGCAGACCATAGTGTCATACATAGCACACTATCTGAATGAAATTGTTCGAACTTACAAACGACACGGTTGAGTTTCCCAGCACTAGGAGAATAAAAACGACGCTATGAAGCGACAGGTGATGAAGATCCAAAGATGGACTTTCCTCCAACATGTACAAATCAAGCTGTCTTTATCTAAGACATGTCCCTGTGAATCACACCCTCGTGTGTTTAACTGCCTGTATAGGGTTTATTATGTCAGTAACTGGCTGCAATAATTCGAAACGCCTTGGGAGGAAATGCACTATCCTGGCCTTGTGATCCTTGTTTCAGAATTTGGGCTTTTGCTGTCGTACCGACGTGTCCACATTTGGATCGGGCCCCAAATCACGATTTATCTCAAGTGCCAACAAAATCCCTCAAAACAGGCACAAAAATAACAGGCGTAATATTCAAATGACCGAAAGGGCAGTGTGCATAGTATCTGTCTCACAGCCAATCAAAATGAGTCGTACAGCGATTTGCCACCAAGCTGAGCTAATTCTATTTTTATGTGGTGTTAGAAGTTTGAATTAGCGACTGTAACCAGAGATATTGCAATTTGAAGAGTTTCTGGCTGCCAGATAAAGGCAAGACTTGAAACCTTCATGAAATGTGTCAACGTGGTGTCTAGACTGAGTTAGAATAGACGATGTCACAATGGTTAATGAAACTGTGACGTCACATTCTGGATTGTATCCCTAAATAGAAGATTAATAAGGCTATGTCTATAAGTTGTAACTATCAGTAAACCATAGACATCATATTCATTTCAATTTGAACTTTGTCAACGTTATAGCTGTTGGATGAGAATCAGCTTATCCGATTCTTTGGTAAGCTACGAAAACCATGATATTTCTCGGCACGATACTGCCCAGATATTTTTTTTTCCAGTATAAGTGAGGTTGTTTGATGGCACAAATTTTTGCCATAGAAATGACAGATTTATTTACTTGGCAATAAAGGGCGTCGCAAAACAATAAAAAAATCAGTTCAACAACATCGTGTTAAAGATAACGAGTGGACCCGAGGTCTGACTTCATTCACGGCTCATGAACAACCATGTCGATATGTAAAGAAATACGATTCTATTCAAAGTGAAAGTTGTCGTATGAACAATGCTTTTACTTTGAGCCTATTATTTCAAATACGTTGAGCTGGTCTAATTAACTTGAACAGAAGAATGCAGTGCCACCTGTCTTGAATTTACGATCATATTGAATCTAACTTGATTATTTATGTCTCGTGAATTCACTCTGTGTGAATATACTAGTAGTCATTGCGAAGCTATATAGATCGTTCCAGGAATGGACCATACCAAAATAAGTGACCTGATTTTCAGGACTGGTGTCTTTAGGACATGGATATCTTAAAAGTTTTGAATTCAATCTGAGGCTTTGATTTGGAGCTGACAGTTACACGAGGGGTCAGATCAAGTCCTCCTGTTTTCCTGAGATAATTAGCCTACCAATTCTCTTCCCCCACCAGAAGAGTATTAGAGGAAACTGCGATCATATTTTCAGTCTCCAGAAGACTAATACTTCCAGTCTTGTGGTGCGTGGATGGGATTTCTATAAGCTTTCTTTCGCTTGAATTGAACTGGTATCTTGGGAGCGAACTGGCTAATTTTCCGGACGAAATAACTTTTCAGTGCAAGACAGAGTACAGAAACCCGCTAAGTGAGGTTTCATTTTGTTCCTTGGTTTTCCTAAATTCTGGGGACTAAACAGTAGTTTGCTACTTCAAGGGCTAAACTCTGCCGATTTTATAACAGACCAGACAGGATATTATAGTGTTTCTTCAGGACTGCAAAGACTTCAGTCACTATTTTAGTCGTCTAAGAAAGTTATCCTCAAAGAGAAGGTCACTGACATAAGTGAATAGTTATAAAAAAATGTGTATTTAATGAAAACAAAAACAAAAAAAAAAGAAAGAAAGAAAAAAAAACAAGAACAGAACACGATGAAGGAATGACACTCGTGTCTACAAGATACAAGCTTTTGTTTTCTATTATTTTTATTAGTATTTTTTTAAATTGCTCTGTAATATTTGCTGAACTGAAAATCTCATGGTTTCACATCATAATCTTCCATTTCTTGAGCACTCACTCTCTCTCTCTGGTCTCTAGTCTTTGGTTGATTGATTTAATACATTCTAAACACATACAATCATCCACCCTATTAATTTGTCTCCATATCATTCGCATTGTCTGTATACAGTGTGTGTATATATATATATATATAATATATGTCTGTAAATAGTATGTCAATATTTTAAGTAGATTAATTATTTTATCAGTGTGTCTGCTGGGGATTGAACTGGTAAGATATTCATAAGACATGAATAGGAAAGCTTGTCCTTTACAGTTAAAACATCCTTGTCCCCAACACACAGCTTCTCTGACTGCCTAACCCGTAAGATGTGGCACTTTTTTCCCTTTAAATTAATGTTGTTCCCGCGGTCCATTTAAGCGTGTGGATCACAGATTTAAAGAAAAGGTTATCATGTATTCATGCCCCATTTCTGCTTCTTATAATTACACCACATACTTTTTCCCCTTTTGTTACAGGCACTCTATTCTTCTAATTAAAAAAAAAATAAATCTGTATCAACATTTTCATTCATGCCTCAAGACAACACAGTGCTGTTCTACCCAATATCATAAACAGGTAGTGGTATTATCGTGGTATCAATAGCTCGTAATTCTAAAAAGCTGATAAAAAACAACTTCAGCGATATTGATAAAAAGCTGATAAAAACAATTTCCACTGGTTATAATTGCAATGGATTAGTCTTCAAAGTGAATGTAAGTCATTACTACCACGTGCAACCACTTTTTCAGGCTCTGTTTGATCTCTGTGAAATTAGTTTATTATAGTTTACGTAGCGTTAATTAACAGGCCCTCAGATATGACAGTTTCAAATTTGAAATACTGAAATAACATCATACGTAAAAATATCAGGTTTACCTAAGTATATATTCTACGACAAACGAACGCATTAATACAGAAAGTATAATCTCCTATATAAAAAGTGAAAATTTCAGAGAATGAACTTTGGCATCGACCTGCCAAAAGATGAGACCTTTTCACTAAAGAAACTAAACTTTTGTTTCCGAATCTTTGTTTTTTTGGTTGTCCTTTTCCCACCTTTTATTTATGACAACACACTTGAAGTTGCGTGAAAGTTCAACAGGTTGACAAAATTCACTGAACGATCATATGAACCATTTTGATCCTCGGCCAGATTACTTCCCTTTGGCGAATACAAGCGATATACGAGGAGACATCCTAAGGAAGGAAAACCATTTCTTTATCTCTTGTGTAAAAGATATATATATATTTTTTTTATTTATCCTGATAAATTTTTCGTAATTTTAAATTATTATTATTTTTATTCATATTTTGCCAACAACAAGAGAAAAGATGATTTTGTCTTTACAAAATACTTCTGTTGTACTTCATGAACTTGGCAAAGGGAAGTAACTTGTCTGCCTGAAAACAAAATGGCTGGTTCACTAATGGCGCAAATTTCAGAATGACCAGGATGGCTACTTGGGCATGGGCTGTCACACTGCAATTCAGGAAAACCCTTTGCACATAACAAGCTCAAACAATATTTATGAATAGCCCAATTCTTCAGTTTTTTTTTTGTTCTGTTTTTTTCTTTTTTCAACAATCATGTTTTCTTTTTTATCTTTCCCCCTTCATTCTATCCCGCCATACACTTCTTTTCTGTCTGTTTTTCCCTCACCCGTTTGCTCATCTAAGCTCCCCCCCCCTTTCTGTCTACTCACTCAAAGAGCATGCCACCCCCCACCCCCATCCCCAACCCCCACTTCTGACCCCTAATAATTGTAAAATACATGTACATACCGTCGTATTTATGGAGATCATGTTACATTTGGGCATATGGTCTGTGGCTTAGATTGTCAGTTCTGTGATTTTGGTGTTCACGGTAGTTGATAATCTGATTATTGAGGCTTTCTGTCTTTGCTCAGTTTTTAGTGAAATGTTTATGTATTGTAGAAGCAGATTATCACTGTAATATTGTTTTATTCCACTATAATATTAACTGTACTTTATGCCTGGGATAACTTTGTTGGTAATGTCTATTAATTTGTTTAATTGATCATCGTTCTTTTTAGATGGTTGGATGGATGGATGGACGGATGGGTAGACTGATGGGTGGGTGGATGGATGAATGAACTCATGGATGCATGGACTACTGCTTACTGCACAAATGGGACCATTCTACTGTCCTTCTAAGAGAGATACATCTTACTGTAAACCAAAAACTTTCTGATACAGACCAGGCTATTATATCATCAAGAATGGGCAATTGATATCTTAGACTTTCTCACACCCTAGTATCTGTGTAAAAATGGATGTTTTGTTACCACAGTTACTTCAGTTCAAATTGACCCATGATTCTATCGTGATAGAATTCTATCAGGAATTCTATCTTTTTTCAAAATCTTCATAACTTTTGTTGATGTAATTTATTGTCTGGTCCTTTAATGAATAGAAATAATGAAAGGATGACGTGGATTTCCCTGTTCTACTGTTCTCTTTTTCATAGTCTGTTCAGCTGCATGTGTTCAAATGAACGCCCGTGACAACTTCATAACTTATCTTCCCGTCAATTAAAAGTAATTTGATCATTTTATAATGAAATGTGTTTTCCTAATTTGTTGTTAGGACTTCAGATTTAGCGTGAGAACGATTCCTTAATGACTGATTGATTGCACTTAGTTGTTTGAATGTTCAATGAACGTATTAAATCTACAGGTTTCTCTCATAGGACAGTGGTATCAAATAATGATTATGATTGATTGACTGATTGACGTATTAATTGATTAATAAGGATGATTGATAAAGAGTTTACTGCAAATAATTGACTGGTTTTGTTTTTATCTATTTTGATTGACTGTACAATCTGCTTAAATAGAAACTGCTTATTTTACTTTACATCGGCGTGCCAATGGTATAATAGTAAATCTGTATATTATTCATTTATTGATTAGTGATAGATGGATTACTATCAAAATATTTGATTGATTGAATGATCAATTGATCGATCGATGGGCTGAATCTTGTAGAATTTGGCAATGTACAAGACGTCTAAGCTGCTTGATTCATTCATAGATAGACCAATGTCATGTATGATGACTGCATTGATCTTCATCATTTATATTACGATCAATTTGATTTTAACAGAGGTTTTTCTGTGTGAACTTTGATTTTATGTTGTTATGTAATAACTTAAAATAATGTGCTATTCTGTGTACAGTCTTGGAGAGATGGAATAATTTGTCGATTAGTGCTTAAGTTCCAAAAACCGTGATAGTTTTTGTTTGAAGGGATTATGTATATCGTCATAGACAGGAGTTTCAAATTTCTTCTATATAATGCACTTCTAGATTTGGCTAAAAATTTGGGAAACCCTGGAAATGTTATTGATAAAATTAAGATAATAGCAAAACAACATTACCAACTGAAACTATAATAATAGTAATAAGAATATTAATTACAAAACAAACAAAGAAACGCTATAGGTAAACTGCTTTTCCTTGCCCATCTGAAAGACTATCTCGCAAGACCTTTGGACTCAAAGTACCGAAAGTCAGTAACCTCTGATTGATAATCATGGAACATATGTTTAACTCATTCATTCCGATCAGCCCTTCTGAAGCCATGAACAACTTCAACGCGAGTTCTTCAGTATAGTATTCACCACTGTTTCAAATTGACGCAATCCAGTCCCATCTTCTATAGATCCATTGCGTGTGACGCTAAAGGCAAACTCCAGCACACTCAAAATGGCTGACACGGAAAGTAAAACCAGCGCATCGCAATGGATTTTAGTCTAGATCTATTGCACGTGGCTTCACGAATCCGGAACTTTGCCTCAACGTCAACGAGTTCACAATGGCTGAGGCGGAAGTAACAAACATAAAGCAATGGTTTTATAAACAATTATCAATATAAAGCATCTGCCTGTGGTTCTGATGGTCATAGATATAAGGGGGGGGGGGGGGGGAGATACGTCTTCAAATTATGGCTTCGTTGTGGAGTCCTCTTTAATTAACGAGTGGAGCAGTTACTTTGAAGGATAATATTATTAATAATAATAATAA
Organism: Peronia peronii; assembly: GCA_039654565.1. NCBI lineage: Eukaryota > Metazoa > Mollusca > Gastropoda > Systellommatophora > Onchidiidae > Peronia > Peronia peronii. The sequence goes on from JBCEWB010098510.1 coordinate 11,067, forward strand.
TAATAAAGGGCATTTATATAGCGCCTCACCACGAGAGGGTTCGAAGCGCTTTACAGAACCAAAATGACAGCCACACACGGAATATGCCTCAAAACAAACAGGGGCAACAACATACGTACAAATTCATAACAGTATACAGACATGATTCGAGACATGCTCACATATATAATATATAACCATGTAATACAACTCATTTGTAAGTTTGTAGACATGACTGACAACCATCTCACGGGAAAAGCTTGAAAACATTACTCAGACAGATGCTTGGTGAACAAGTATGTTTTTAACTGTCGTTTAAAAGACTCCAGGCTTGAACAGTTCCGAATACACGCAGGCAATGCATTCCAGATTAATGGCCCTGCATATGAAAATGCCCTATCCCCATATTTTTTCATATGGGAACAAAGAATAGAGAGGTGGTTAAGACTCTTAGATCTCAAGTTTCTGGACGGTACATAAGGGCAGAGTCGATCTGCTAGATAAGCTGGCTAGATAAGCTGGCTAGACTTTTGAACACTAAAACAGAAGGTTGTATTCAATTCTGGCTTTTAAAGGTAACCAGTGCAATAATCTGAGTAAAGGAGTGCTGTGGTGGTACCTCGAGGTTCTAAAGGCTAAACGGGCTGCATTGTTCTGTATACTTTTAAGTTTAACAAGCTTATCGCCCTGCAGTCCTGTTAGAAGAGAGATGCAATAATCTAAACGAGACAGTATAAGGGTTTTCTGGCATAATATTATGGACTATCCATTGATTTTTTTTTATGTGTTTACGTGGTCTGTACTCACTGCGTCATCGCAATCCACCATTATGATGTCATTAGTGACACCTGTGGCGAATGTCCTTGGGTTTGTTTTCCCCCTTAACGTTTAAACAAAAAAATAATAAAATATTGCATCAGATCGTCTTGTGTTGTTCTTTCTTTCTGGCTTTTCTACGTATATGATGAGCAGATGGATTGTTGTTGTTGTTATTGTTTATGTGCTTTCGGGTTATGTTTGTTACCAGCTATGCCAATTCACTTTTTTGTTGTTTTGTCTGTTTTTTGTTTTTGTTTTTTGTTTTTGTTTCTTTTGTTGTTGTTGTTGTTGTTCTTCTTCTTCTTCTTCTTTATTGTTGTTCAGTATTCATTCAGTATTGAGTATTGTTG
>JBCEWB010098521.1:0-12214 GCA_039654565.1 Peronia peronii
ATCTATCTATCTATCTATCTATCTATCTATCTATCTATCTATCTATCTATCTATCTATCTATCTATCTATCTATGTTACCAATACCTATGATGTATGGTCTACATTCATGGCACAGTACTATTGTCAGAACACAGAAGAACCTAAGAGAAACCAACACTTGAAATTTTGACTTACCTCATTGTGTTACGGTAGTGGCGAAATTCAAAATCTAATTTTCTCTTTTGCCGGCTGATTTAATTACGCCTTTTGTTGTTATAATGTCTCATGTTCAGATCATTAGTTTTCTCATCTCCGATGACCGCACATACAACAGAAATAAAAAAAAAAGGAATGGAAAAAAAAAGAGGGGAAAATACAATTATCCAAAAATATTGATCTTAAAGTGGCCCCGTGATGTAATGGTAAAGCAAGGTAATTTGAAATGGCAGTATTATTTTCTCCACCAGAGCCATTTGTGAAACCCAGAATTTCTATTTGTCTACTTGTATACTCTGTCTATCTTCTATCTATCTAAGTGTTGTCTCTTATTTTGTGAATCAGCATTCACCAAGCACAAGGAAACAACAAGGAAACACAGAGACTCACAGCGGACTAGTTAGCTCGATTTATTTATTTATTTGTTTTATTTATTATCTCGGCTTTGAAGTGGCTGGTCTGATTTTTGGTGTACTCTGTCTACTCTTCATCGATTTTTTAACGGCCAAGGGTTCTTTAACGTGTGTAACGTACACAAGGGACTTCCGAAATATATTTGCTTTGTCCAAGAAGGCTAGACGTCGGGCTTCCCTATCCAGGGAAGACAGGGGACAGTTGTGTCATTGAAAAATGCGGGTTTTTGATCTTCGTGTCCTTCCATCCCCCGACGGAGGACCGACGAGTCGATCCCGGCCACAATCTCATCGACGTGAGTTGTTTTCACCATGAAGCAGGCGCCAAACCACAGAGCCACGGTGACCCCCCCCCCCCCCTCTCGATTTGTTAGACTCAGACCATTTCAGACAGTGATACAAACATTATACCATTTACTGGTTTTAAGACATATACATAATCAGCCACAAACATTATTATATATAATATCAGAAATCAGAAATATAACATCTCAGGATATGGACATGGACAGTTACATCATATATGATAAACAATTCGCTCTCAGAGAGCCTACATAGATAATGAGCATAAATATAACACAATAATCACATTATTGATATTCTAGCCCAGGGAAGCAACTCTTTGGTGATTAAAGGTGAACAATTAGGAAGGCTCCCAAACACAAGTTTATAAGAGGAATTTGCTCCAGGAACAATCAGCCGTCTAGCTTTCAAGCTAAAGCCAAATCGTTCTTGAGAGAAGTGTTCTGGTGCTGGTTGTAACCGGCCTGCACACTGTCTGTTCTCAGTGTGACTGCGATATGTACATGGTTGTGTGCGTCTGTGTATGTGTGTGTGCGTGTGTGTGTGTGAAACACTTGACATTATGATTTAATGTGTGTTGTGTCTCATATGTTGTGAATCATCGAGCATTCACCAATCATAGAGTGACACACAGAAAACTCATAGCGTGCCAGTTAACTCGATTTATTGCAGGTTACGTTTTTTTTTAGCTTTTCAACACTGAAACGATTCGGACATCATGATACAAACATTGTACTTAATTATGGGTGTACATAGAGCCACAAACCACATCATATTAATTCCTGAACATCAATATTACATCATTTTAGTTCACGGACATAGACATGGACATGACATGTGATAACTCCTTATCTTTGATAGGACCTACGTTGATGATTAACATAAATAATCACAATAATTATAAAATGGGCATTTTCTCTAAGGGAAGCAACTCTTGGCTACCAAGGAAAACAACTCTTGGCCAAGGGAAATAATTATGTCCCATAGCAATCTCTATCAACCGTGTGCGAGATGTGCTCTTAATCTTGCAGACGGCTCAAGTTACCTCTATCTTGTCATGCATTTTAGGATAAAGTAAACTTTATCCATCCTCAAGAGGAAATTCCTTTTAAAGTTCATGAATCTCAGTTTCTAACTAACATACAGCACACATACACATACACAATTACATACACACACAAACAAACACACACATGCATACACAGGCAAAAAAATGAATGTCACCAGTAGCGTCAGGATATGACATACTCAGGTAGAAGTGCTGCTGCCTTCAACATGCGTAATGCTGATAGTGAAATTAACTGTTTTTTTTTTATACTGTTCACAATGAGTTTTACCTTACAATCTTTACAAAGCACCGAATTCCTCACTGTTCTGTTGGCTCATGGATCACATTTCACATCACAACCAGTGTCTTTAACTGAAAGATTTATAACTCAGCAGGTTGTAGAAGATGCTCTAACCGACCTAGAACCCTGGCTTGATGGGTACGTTCCAAGTTTATCCGTTGCCCCTTCACCACTCACTGTTCGGCTTGTCTTGGTAATCATCTGATGAAACAGATGGATTTCCTTGAGATGTGGTCGTTTACCTATGCTTAACCTTTCCAAATTCTGTTTAGTCTTGGTCCTCAAACCCGATTTCATTTTTTGTCGATCATTCGTATATTTATTTACATTCCCTGAAATTATAACAAATCCGGGAGTCCTTTCACTGATTGGAATTCACTCCCTCTCTTGTGGTTTCCATGCTAAAAATATGTGACCTTCTGTAAATGGGAGATCGTTGTGCTCAGCCCTATTACTTCCCTTTATCAGACACAAGAGGGACTGGACAAACAGTGCAAAGAGGAAAAAAAATCACTTGTGCGTTTTTTACTTGAGACACACACACCATGAAAAATTCCCTAAAAATTATGATGTAAAGAGAATCTTTTCTTCTTATTGTTATAATTTTATCAAATTTTTTGGCGATCACTCTTTTGAGTGACAAGGTGTAAAGGGATTTTTTCCTCTTTACGTTTGCTATAGACCTCTTTGGCAGGGAAAGGGAAGTAATTCGGCCGATCAAAATGATCTCCCCTTACACGAGTCCCTCCTTTGGGAGGGGCAGATAGTCTGCGAAGCGATCTCCCATTCCACGTGTCTATTTGTACTGGAAATTCGTGTTCTACCGAGGGAATTTAGAAATAGCAATGCACAAGTATGTTAGGTTACTCATTCGATTTTGTTGTTAGTGTTGTTTTCTTTTTCAATGTATTATTATTATGATCCCTCCCACATATTTACATGACTTTCCTTGCGCTTCATAAAGACCTAAAGTGAACTTTAAATATCTTCAAAATTTCGTTTCATCGATACCAAAACATAGAGACTGTATTAATAATAATAATAATACAAATTCCACTTTTCTCAAAACTTCAATCATATCACTTAGTGCCGTTTACATTTCCACTACCCTTATGTTCTTGAAGCCAGATTTACCCCAAGGCTTGATAATGCATCATCTAAGTTTGGAAGTGTTATTATCCTGTTCCAATTAAAGTCGAAGATGGAAGCATCTTTAGGCTTTCACTGACACTAAGATTTTCGGACGTGTCCAGATAATGCAAGTTATGGTAGAAATGACGGCCTCATAACAAAACGACGGATGCAGTAATAGGTAACGCCAGTGATGAACTGATTCTCATGATTGCGGACAGTGGGGGCATACAACACAGAAACTTGGGTGACGAATGGTTCGGAAAATACTAAGATCATTATTTTAGCAACTAAAGTGTTAAGAGAATGGCCTTTCTTCTCCAAGCCAATCTTTCTGTTCATTGGATGTGGTAACCGCGCAGTCTTTGATACTGCAATAAACGCCTTTTCACCACTAATGTAAAATCCTTTTTGGTCTACTCTCTTGCCTCTCTTGACTCATTGAATACTAGGAGGATAATCAGTGGAAATGGAGAAATTAATTCAATAACTTTAGACTTGGATACTGTTACTCTTTTTATACGAAAAGACTTTGTCTTAGTCGTGTTGCATAATATAGAGGTCTGCATTTCGACAGCTAAGAAAAGGTCAGTGATTTTTATACAGTGGAGAAACAGGAGAAGGCAAGAAAGGAAGGGGTTCAAAATGATTACTTTTGTGAAATTTCAGTTTCGATAGTGTTATTATTGTTATCCCGTGTAGGAGCAAAACCCAAGGGCTTGATATAAGTTCTTTCAAAAATCCAGTGGCTGCAGTTCTGGTTGCTGGAGGGTTAAAGGAACAAAGGAACGGTTGATGTCCAAAAGACGTAGCAGTTATCTAGAGCATATTATGCGAAGTGGAAATAGTATTATTATAGTAATAAATTGACTTTTTTTTTCTACTACATTTATGTTACAGTTACAAGGTGTGCCTTGTTCTACCTAATCTCTCACTGTTCCCACAGAAAAGAACTAACATACAAATAAAAATAGCTCCAAAGTCTAGTTTCATCGATACCAAAAAAACCCAGAGGGCGTGTTCCAAAACTCCAGTTTTCTGAGAACTTGAATACGATCTCTTAGGACTGTCTTCATTTCCAATCATTGTACATCCACTTCCAGTTACCATTTAATATTTTCTAGTCACTAAATGATATGCTCTGTGTATGTTGCTATGAGAATGTTCCGTGGGCGCCGATTATCTTATAACATTAATACCATAACATAACTATCGTGCCAGATTTGTTATCTTTCTCTAGTTATGTTATTCTTTCCAGTGTTATCTTTATCTGGCCATGTTGTCCTTGCTGTTCTCAGTTTCCCCCTTGCTAAGGATCTGCAAGACTAGGCAGGTATGAAAGGAAGTTTGTGATGTATCTCTGCATCTCGTGCTCTGCAGACATGGGTCACTGTCCTGATACTACTGTCTTCTGACAAAACATTAATAATATAGTAATAATAATACTGATAACAATAATAATAATAACAATGAAATCCTTATTTGTCTAGATGCAGACATCTGACCAAGAACAAAATATGAGTCCTGAAATCGGGAATTCGAATCTAAGAAAACCCTAATTTGACCTAGTTATGCATATGCGACGTTCTGTCAGAACAGGGCAGGGCGGTAATGCTCTTCTAACACTCTCTGACAAAATGCCTTTTTTATGACATTTCAGTTAAATTATTATTTTATCACTTATTAAAATACAGCTTTGCACAATATTAAAAGATTCGTCCATAGCACCGCTTTATTCTCTATAAAAGCTGTTTGTTGTTGTTGTTGTTGTTATTGTTTTTAAACTTCGTGTTAAAGAAGATATCGCAAAAATAAATTCCATTGTCTCGAAACAAGTTTTCATGGGAAACGGTTATATCAAAGTATGCTAGTGTTGCTTTTAACCCTGAACAGACTGTTTATCATGAGCGAACTGTGGCAGGTGGAGACATGGGCATACGTAAAAGAAGGAAACGATTTGTTACCTAAGACGGTGAAACAAATTGCTTTCCTTGAAGATGATGTAGCATTTATAGATGTATATTTTTTATATATATAGAAGTAACACGCCGGACTACAACAACTAGGTATCCTAGACATGTCATGCATTTTCCCACCAACCTTCCCGCCTCATCCATCCACTTTCCCTCCCTCACCCGTTGGAACCATTAAAAAAAAAAAAAAAAGATCTCTCTTTCGAGTCCAACCACTTTTCATGGCTAACGAGAAAAAGCAAAACATAACAAAATGAACCATAACTACTGGCCTTAGATCAGTTTTTTTTCTTTAACCAGCTGCTATATGGCATGCACAGCTAACACCTTATGAAATCTTGTAACGACAACAATATTAAAGAACTGCATTATTTTATATAGCGCTTATCCTATCCCAGTATAGCACAGACTCTAAGCACTTCGAATCTGTTATTACCCCTACAGACCTAATCGAAACACCCATCTGCGTTCTCAGCTTCCCGAGAAGCAACCATAGCAGCTGCCTATTCGTTACCCAATTCCTCATCAATCTAACAATAGCTGGGTACCTATTTTAATCCGGGTCGAACTGGAAAAAATATATAAATTTCTTCGCAAAGGATCAAAATGTCGGATTCGGTTAGGAGTCGAGACGTCAAACTTCTGTAGTACTGTGGTCCTGTGGTCCAACTACCAGACCACCGACACCATTCCGAAGTTCTTGTTTTCTACTTAATGTTCAGATTTTTTATGTTCAGACTGAAGCTGTTGACCACCGACAGACATCGAGACAACCTCCACTAGGAGGTTGAAAGACGTATTATTGAACATAACCGACAGACAAAATACTGGAATTTTATATCAACAGATCAGGAAGCTTTATAGTTCTCTTTACTCTTTATAGACACAACAGAAAAAAAATGTAGCTTACCCCTGCCAGTCTTAGTTTTAGTTTAAGTATTTCAGTCTTTCAGTCCTAGGAAAGTGGGATTATCTCGGCTTTCAATGCCACTTTGTATGGTCAGACAAAGTGTTTGCATAAAAATTTAAATTCTTTTTCAAAACTTTGCCTGAACAACGGCGTCTCCTCATGCTTTCCATCCGATTATCAGTCGTAACGGGTTCTTTAGCGTGTTTAAAGGTATATACTAGGCCCCCCGGAATATTTTCCTTGTTATCACAGAAGACTAGACGTCCGGCTTTTCTATATAATAAGCTAAGGGACTTTGTATCACTGAAAAAAAAAAGAAAGGTTCCAAGGGCTTTTCTTCGCGTCCCCCCCCCCTTCTTTTCCCCCAAGGAGGATTCGAACTGGCGATTCTTTCATTGAGAGACTAGATGCCTATCATCTCGGCTACACCCCCCCCCCCCGACCCCCCCCCCCTCCCCGCTCTCCTTCTCCTCTGCTGATACCCAATTCTTTTTGATTTTAACTCTGAGATATACTGAGAGTAAACACGTTCACACTGGGTCAAGTTGCACCTAGTTTTTAAACTAGATGTTTTAGGAACTGATCTCCCCTATGAACTTGAATCAAGTGCATAACTGTCAATCAGTTTAACATTGCATCTCTTTTATCCAATGAGCACTTGTATTTATTTATACAGAATTCATTCCAGCCTTCGAAGCTTAAGACGAATGGTTTTAAATAGGCGTGCTATTATAAACATGAGCGTTTTTAAAGGGGTGAAAGTCGGTGCATCTCTATCATCTTGTGCGCATGATGTGTAGCATTGCTCAAGTTTGGAATTGTGGTCTTGACCGACAGTTTAAGCGTTTGCCTCTCGGTGGATTTGAGTCCTACAGGGGGACTGGAATAATAAGAACCTTTGTTTTCAATGCAAGCTATTTGAGTAGGGAAGCCGGACATCTAGCTTTCTTAGATAACGGTGAACATATTTTGCAGGCCCCATACACACGTTAAAAAACCATTAGCAGTTGAAAATCGGATGGGACATAGGCGGAGAAACCGCTGTCTCAGGAAAATCTCCATTAAAAAAAATTCTTCTCAGCAAACCGAGCACGCACTTAAAGCAGAGCGAGATAATCCCAATCTCTCAGGACATAAAGGCTACACACATATATTTTTTTTCTAAAAATTAAACTATGTCAAGTGAAATGAAAAGGCCACGTTATGATTTTTCTTAGGTAATGTCACAGCTGTCCTCAATTCTTTCACTCCTGGAGTTAGGTTTTGTTTATTTCGCCCTTCCTCTATGTCAGAAAGGAGATGAAGAGCTGTCTGTCTTGGGCCAGGTGTATTGTTTCGATGACAGACAGCTAGTTTATTTTCAGTATTTCGTGCACGCCGCTGAACCACTTTTTCTTTGATCACTAACTGACCCTCAATTTTCTCCCTGTTGGCTGTCTAGATGGCATGCCAAAGCCATTTTGATGCTCTGTGAAGTCAAGAATCTGTTTCACTCCGGTGATCTTTTTCATACACATCTTAATTAATTTTTTTCTTAATGCAATTCCAGCGGGAGGTGATCGTTACCTTCCTAGGGCATCTTATTTCCCTTGCAGTGATTTTACTTTCTTGGGTTTTCTTGAGCCTACGCTCAGTAATGAATCTGATCTGCTGTTAAGCAATTCCTGTCTGAAGAGATCTCCTCGATTTGTCGGTTTGGGTTCAGTGATGCATCAACACGAATACGACCACATCGCGCTGGTGGAGCGTAATAATTAATGAGAAAACAAAAGGTGTCATGGATACAAATTCAAACCTCAGCTGTGATGACCATTGTGCTTCAATCTTGAAAAGATAACGGGAAATCTTAGTTATTTCATAATCTAGACATAATTTTGCGAGAAACATGGTTTTCATGGCTGTGATTTTTCTGTTTTTCTGTTTCATAAAGCCATAAAAGGCTAGGATGCGGGTTATAAGAGCAATAAATGTAAAGCAATGAAGCAATGTTATCTTGAGTTTTCAGTTAGACTGTTCTCTGGCCTTTTCATCTTTCTTTAGCGATTCACGCTTTCTGAGGTTAACTTTCAATCTGATGATTTTGTCTGTCAATCTCTCCCTTGTTCATGAATCTGCAGGCAAGTTATCGAAGATGTTTTATTTGTTCATCTAATAGTGATGCGGATCTTGCTCACTGCACATAAGAAAAATGCGGTAAATATAATGAGACACTCTTATCTTTAACCCTGTGAGTGCTAATTTCAGCTGCTGTAATGCCAGTTTTGCCATTGTTCTACGTTAAATTCATGATCAGGACATGACAGGTAAGCCCTAAACGGTACCACAAGATGAGAGGACTATCATGTCACAAAGCATAAAGAACTCAGGTTTGAACAAATTGGCCTTTTAACACTGTTGGGATCAACTTTCAGCTGGATAACTCCCTGGTTTTGATCCTCCCCCAACATCCTCCTCCCCCCCCCCCTCCTACCCCTTACCCCCTCTTCGCTTTAGGCATCAACAACAGGCAAACATGCAAAATCTTATTAGAGACTCAGTAGCTGGTCGTGCATCAAATAAACAGGACAGATAGAAGGGGCATTTTCCTTGTTGGCCAAGAGATTACATCCAGTAAACAAATCAGCTTTTAACGGACAGAAAATTGTAGGCCCATTTCAATTTTTTTTTCTTTTTACAATCCAGGTTAACCTTGTAAAGGAGAGCCTTACCCCTGATACATCTTGTAAATAAGCCAGACTATCCTTTTACATCACTGTATTTGTACGTGCATAAAGAGTTTATCCTAATTTTATTCCCAAAAAGCCTATGAAAGCTGGGCCGACAGATCGTTTGAAGGACATAAGGTTTGGCTCATGGTTTCCAAATAACAATTCTCTGTTTTTACCTGCGCATGCGAAACAGAAACAAAAACGAGCTGGTATCTGTAAATTTGGCATACCAAGACAAGTTTGAATGAGCATTATTATTTTTCGCATGTAGTTTTCAATTTTCGATCTTCATGGATCATTAATCGATTAGAACAGACACAGCAAACTCAGATGCAAACATTGTTAGTCTCTTGTGAAATCTTTCTTTTATCGTTAACTTGCTTTATGAATCTATATCATTATGATCAATATAGCAGATCCGCACGAAGTCAGATACAAAAATTATTGCTCTTTATCATAGTCCTTCAATATTTCCATGTATGAATCACTTTCTTTATAAACTTGTTTGGGTGACAGGACAGTTGGAACAAAAAAACAAAAGCTTACCTATATCTTATTGAAACATGGAATGGCCTCACAACGTGAAGAGCTATCAAATTATGCAATGACGTGTGACATTACGACTATAAAGAGTTATCAAAATATGCAGTGGCATTTCGACTGTAAAAAGTTATCAGCACAAGAGTGGCATTACGGCTGTAAAAAATAATCAGAACATGCAGTGACATTACGGCTGTAAAAAGTTATCAGCACAAGCAGTGACTCTGCAACAGTGGAGGGTTATTAAATCATGAAACGGTCGAACACCCATGAAGAGCTATCGAATCATACATTAGCCTTTCAGTAGTGCAGAGTTATCAACTCATGCAGTGAATGACTCCAGTGCCATAGACCCATGCGGTGTGTAACAATCATAACTATATAATGCCGGGTATACGCGAGTGTGTGCTGTGAGCGATGATTGGCGAACTGTCATTGTATACGCAGGGCCCATGCAAGTGTGTGTTGTGAGCGTAGCGTAACTGAGATACTCCCTAAGCATTTTTTACGAGATATTTCGTTGTCAATTCTCGTGTGTGCTCATTACGTCACGGTTTTATGTGGGCGCTCCGATAATAGTGGTCTTTACTAGCACATTCGGTGTGCTTCGGGACTATGAGACTTGAAGCTTCGTGAGAGCTTGAGATTAGCTGATGTCTATATAAGGCTCAGCTGGAGAGAGAGAGAGAGAGAGAGAGAGAGAGAGAGAGAGAGAGAGAGAAGTAGAATGCAGTGAGAGCTGTGTGCATCGAAGTTAGATAGCTGCTGCCCTGAAGTTTGTATTGTTACCAAGCACCTGCAATAAATTCTGCATCATTTCGACGTGAGGATTTCTGTTTTCATTTCTCCGCAACTGTGTGTGGTCTCGTCCGCATTCACCGCCTGATCACCACTTACAACGTCGCGACTAACACCCATTCAACAGCCAGAAAGAAAGTTCGTGACACGGTGCAATTACAATAGACCTAATGGTGAAGAATGGTGTTGGCCAACATTTCGGGACAAACCCAAAGGGGTTTCCCGCAGAAAGTAAACTTACAACCAGAAAGTGAGGCAAACATGCAACATTCCCAGTCTCTCGACTAGGCAAGGTAAGATAAGATATCAAAATTTTTAATGCTTTTAACATTAGAATTTGACTTAAGTCATTTGATATGTAAAGCTGGATAGGAATGGGCCAATTTATGCTTAATAAGCCATTAGCCGGTACTGTCAATTTCGCCTTTAGGATGTCAATCTTACAACTCCAAATTACTGTCTGGGTCCAACTCGATGCCTAGACTCTCAGCACTTCACACCAAGAAGTCAACAAGGTCCTGCTTCTTACAACCATTTATCTCTTCCTCGTAAATAATCTTGTAGCTCTGAACAAGATTTGATCTTGAAGTCCATGGTCACGATGGAATACAATAATTTCATAGAATACTGATAACTTACCGGCAATCAAGCACATCAACACAGTCACAATGAACGCTAAGACTATTGTTAACATGATTTTGCCTTAGTTCCGGTAAGAGCCGGAAGTCACTGGTTTGGGCCGAAAGTACGTCAGTCTCTTTCCCACGTAATTATTAACACTACTCGCTACTATTATTATTTAGAGAGTATCCAGGTTCCATTGATTATGAGTATGTCATTCATAGAGAGGAGTTTTCGTCATAAATTTCCTACTCACTGTAACACGGTCAAGCCAAGAAGTGAGACAAACTTTTTAGGTCGATGGAATTTCCCCAAATATTGGTAAACTCTATTATTAAACCCTCGGTGACCCTACAACAGTAGGCAGTTATCGAAACATACAGTGCCCTTACAATTGAGGAGAATTATTGAATCATGCAACGGGCCTGCAGTCATGGAGAGTTATCAGATCACACACAAAAAAAAAATAATGAAAACGTATGATCGGAATCATGCAGTGGTCCTACAGTGGTTGAGAGATAGTGAATTATGTAATGGCTCTACTGTGGATGAGAGTTATGGAATTATGCAATGATCCTTCAATGGAAGAGAATTATCGAAACATGCAGTTGTCCTACAATGAGAGAGGGGGTAGTTACGGAATCAGTGACCTGAAAACCTTGAGGAAATATCGAATTATGCAATACGAGTATTGCCCTAAAACTCTAAGAACAATAACAACAATAATTTAATTATACTTATAGTAAGCATTGATGAATTACATAGACAGGCGTTGATAGATGTAGAAATGGACCCTACTCGACCCCGGTACTCTCATTCTGCTCCACCAACAAGTAATATGCTATTCACAAACTAAAGAGAATCCCGAGCCCTATCCGAAGCTCAAACAGATAAAGAAATATGTAAACGAATGAGTAAAATGGTGCGGTACCATCTAACGATATCTCAGATAAGGATGGGCAAATTGATGAATTGACTGCTTAAGGCCATAGCATCATCAAGTTAAAAGGGCCACTATGTTAGGGCATTGATTGAAGAGTGCCATTTGTCAATAGCTCAAGTGGACAATAAAATTGTTACATAACTGAAAATCTAATTTATTAGCAAATGGGTTTTGCCTGTGCTCCCTCCTCAACTTCGATCGACATTGAATGAAAGGATTGGTTCTTTTCTACAACAGTCAGAAATACTTTCAGACTGTCTATCTATCTATCTATCTATCTATCTATCTATCTATCTATCTATCTATCTATCTATCTATCTATCTATCTA
>JBCEWB010098531.1:0-12214 GCA_039654565.1 Peronia peronii
TAGATAGATAGATAGATAGATAGATAGATAGATAGATAGATAGATAGATAGATAGATAGATAGATAGATAGATACTGGAAAACGGACAATAACCCATCAACGCATCCTCTGTTCATTCTTAATAACTGGAACAACGACACTACTATTTTGGTTATGAAAAGGAACAATTTGTCAAAACGTTTTGCAGTCGAGTTTTGTACCAAGTTCTCGTATTAGTCACCGGGCTACGCTGTACCCTAAAATTAGTACCAACTCCGTCGGAAGACTACAGGCTACAAGACTACAAGATTGGAGATTACCCGCCTGAACTCACGGCGTGACCGAGAGCGGCCCGTCAGCGTTCTGTGAGTACACGAGTGAAATCTCGCATCGATAAGCTGAAGATAATACACGCTGAAGCCGACCGGACGGACATCTCTGCTTTGGCAAAGCGTCTTTTCATCAGAGTTTAAGTATTTCTTCATCTTTCAAATATAACTTTCCATTTCATTGAAAGGCAATCTACTGCATGGTTTTATTCTCTATCAACTGTACTTTGTTCACCGGGTGTAATAAACGATAAATCGTAAAAACAAAATTGCCATTTTCTTCAAAAGAAGTTTTCAGGGAAACGTTGTTTGATCAAAGGACTTTAGAATGCACAGACATGTGGGCCTCTGGGGTGAACACAAGCGGATGTAGTGACCAAGATTTATGGCCAACTCGCCTAGTCGTGAGACTTTACTGTTGAATGGGTCTGTTTCACTTCTTAACCAGATCTAAAATTAGTTTCATAAAAGAAGACCATGAGGATCTTATTATGCAGACCACAGAGACTTATTAAAAATAAATTCTTACTCAAGCAGACCATCAGAGTCCTCCGACAGCAGACCATGACTACGTCAGAGCATGCAAATAATGACTGATGACAGTGCTAATGTCACATCTTTACGGCCAAAACAAAACATGTGAGATACGCGCACGTGCCAATAACATTAATCAGTGAACATTTTATTTCACTTTCTCTTTCATGCCCAAAACAGGGAATATAATACAAACAAAATTCAAGGTTTCGTTAATTTCAGGTCTAAGTTTATAATTATCTCCTCTGCTTTGTCAGATCAATTTGCAGTAATTTTCCATCTTCATTGAGAAAATAATATCCTCTGCAGTTCAAGCGCCCTTGCAAATTACATTGATCTCTGAAAATGTGATTCTCCCCCCCCCCCCCCATCTTTTTATCAAATAAAATAAAACAAAATAATGAACTAAAATAAAATAAAATAAAAACGGAAGGCCACATTTTACGTATATTTCAGTTATACAGTAAGCTTTTCTTTATTTTAGCAGATTATTTTACCGCAAAAGGATGTTTTTTTCTTGTTGTTGTTATTGCCGTTGATGCCGCAGCAAACAAGGATTTCTTTGCTCTACATCCGCCGATATTTTTTGTAAGTTCTACACATTGGATACCAGCCATGTCGGTGCAAATAAAAGACCAAAAAAAAAAAAAAAACATTTAAACCAAACTAAACAAAACAATATCAAACTAACTAGCTGACGAAACAAATAAAAAAAAAAATCCAAGACAAAAGAAAGGTTGAACAAGAACTTTTACCCCAATGATGGCTAACAGATAAAGCCGTCACCCTGGAAGACGTGGAAAAGAAGAACCAGGCCGTTCTGACGTCAGACGTTCATAGCATGGCCATAATTAGAACAAATAAGACAAGATTGCTAGATTACGACCATGTATCCAGATCTATATGTCTGTCTGCCTGCTATCAACCGGCCTATCTCTTTGATTATCTGAGTACCTGTTCATCTCTCTATCAATTCATAAGGAAAAAAAAGCTTAACCACCTGTGCTATGAGATTAATCAGATAGTCCGGGTAATCCGTGCCGACCCTTGGATGAAATTTCTTGTCTTAGACGAAACACAACGCCATTGGCCATATCACATGTGTTTCTCTGATCTCCATGAACTGCGTCATCCCGCCGTCAATCACAGTTAGTTTAATGTCTTTCTCATCGTACAGAAGCATGATTATTATCAAAAAGATATACATTAAAACAACAGCAAATAATAAAGAAATGTAATATTATCTAAATGCTGACTCCTAAAACCAATTCAGGGAATTCTAACCTGATCTCTCCCTCGTGGATTTTCCCTGATATTTTAGTTCTGGTCTTTATATAATTGTACACATTTAAAAAAAAGGAATTACACGGGACTGACCAACTTTTTAAAAATTATTTCTTTTAACTCCTCTGACGATTTCAGTTTTGCATCCACTTTTTCCTCGATATTTTATGCTATCTTTGTTTTTCTTTCGATAGGGCGTTCAATTCATATATTATTATATTATAATTATAATTATAATTATTTTGGGTTTGAGTTCCGCGTGAGAGGTCGGAGCAGAGAATAAAACAATAAACATTCCCTGGAGCGCCAATGCCATTCCTTCTAGTCTAAAGAAGGTCAAAGTGTGGCAGCTCACTCAGGAAACTAACAATATCGTGTGCTAACTACTCCTTGGCAACGAAACGAAGTGAAAAAAAAACACACACACACACACAACCAGAGAAACGATGAGAAAACTTGCATTCCGGCGTCAAACAGAACAAAACAGAACAAAACAATAACACGTCGTAATAATCATTGGCTCACTGTATATGACATAAAACAAAACATAACTATGGCACCAGACCAGAAAAGGCAAACATAAAACCTGTTCCCACTGGCTATGGAAGAGGAAGACAGCCACAAAAAAAAAAAAAATGAGCGGGACGATGTAGACAGTTACCCGAGACACATTAAACTAACCAAAACAGAGCATGACTAAGAACATTTCAATGACTAACGGAGCATACTCATCAGACATCTAAAATAAAAAGACCAAAATATGACATTACAACGAAAATAAGCAGTAACAGTACCCACGCGTGGCACCCTGATCCCCAAGGGCGGCGGGAGAGGAAACAAATAAAAATCAAAAGAAACCGAAATCCCGCGGGAACAAGAATCAATACAAATTATTTTAAACTAATCTGAATACAACATGGCAGAAAAAAAATATTTCAATAATCGACAACATGTTATCTCAGATACTAGAAGAAAAAAAATGGCATGTCATCACATGAGAGAGAGCGAGAAACAGCGAGCGTGCGAACCAGCGACAGAGAGAGAGAGAGAGAGAGAGAGAGAGAAAGAAAGAAAGAG
This sequence comes from Peronia peronii, assembly GCA_039654565.1. NCBI lineage: Eukaryota > Metazoa > Mollusca > Gastropoda > Systellommatophora > Onchidiidae > Peronia > Peronia peronii. The sequence continues at coordinate 3,204 of JBCEWB010098531.1, forward strand.
AAAGAGAGAGAACAAACACTATATCTTGGCGAGCCAATCAGACTCCCACTAAAGTCCAGAACAGATATGCGATGAGGAATATTACTGGAACAAAAGAAGACAAGTTAGATAAAAAAAAATTTAAAGCAGAAACAACAACAACAACAATACCATGACCAGAAGAATGTCGTATTCGATTGTAAAACAGATCAAAATATGTCACCGCACGTGAGAAAGCAATCGTAACACCTTCGCGGGCCAACTTGACATTCACTGGCAATGAAATAATCGAGAAGAAAAACAGCAACAAAATAAGCTGAGCTAGAACACAAAACCCTGTTACAAAAACAAAACAAAGCAAAACGAAATACAGAAACAACAGACTAGGCAGTTTATCGGTCTAATTATCAGTTTCAGAAGAAGGTCAAAGTATGTCAATGCACGAGGAAACAGCAATACAACATGTAAAGTGCTTTGAAAAATGATGTCTATTTCATCACTTTCTGACTGTTATCCACCTGCTGAAACACAACTTTCCGCAACGTTCAAAGACAATCTATTCCATCAATTCAGTCTCCAAAACTACATTTTGTTCACTATAATATATAAAGAAAAAAACAGCGCAGATATCTCGATCGCAATTCCCGCAAAACATCGTTCTCAGGGAAAGGCGTTCAGTGAAAGAATGATTGACCTTACCGTGCGTAGCCAACACTCGCTGCCGGTAAAAACATAAATAAAAAAAGGCTTAGTGGGAAAGGTGAGGAAGAACACAAAAACATAATTAACCAAGAAGGAACCCATCCCATTCCATCCCATACCATCTCCTGCTGCATCTCTTCTAAGAGAACTGAATGCCTTCCGAACACACAATCTGTACTGTCCTCTAACAAACCTCTCACCTCCAACCCGTAAATCGCAAAGCCTGTTTTCGCACATACCTAGTTCTGACAATGGCAATGGCGAGTGAATACACTGCTAGATTTAAACCCAATCTTGTCACAATGATGAATTTTTGTTGTTTGTTTCTCGGCTAGGCTAGATCGTTCTGTTTGGCCGTGTTTCCCTGATCAGGTTTGAAGCACACCCAAGTTCTATTTCAATCTCAGGTTACTATGTGAACTGTTTTGGTTTTCCTGAGTTTTTTTTTTTTTTTTTGGCTGTCATCTGTCTCTGACAAACTTTCGCATTAAAAAAGCAGGAGAAATCCCTCCCGGTCATATCAGTATGAAGGGAAACGTGGTTTTGTTTTGGGCTGCGGCAAAGGGGCTGCATTGGAAGTTTCGGGTAAAAAATGGCAACTATTAATGTATATCATACAATACCTCACAGGCCTCAAAGATGTCACTTCACCTCTCTCAAAATATTAAAGCCATGTGACTGACAAAACGATTCTTTCAAAAATAAATAAATAAATAATTAAATCACCACAAAGTACACTTTTTTTTTTTTTTTACAAAGGTGCCAGTGTCATTTTCCGTTCGATACTGGCATTTTCTCTCACACGGAAAAATCCCTTCTTCATAATTAAATACAGGAGAAGGGAGAGGCCCTCATAATGTGTACGGTAATTCGGCAAAACCACGCCAACGTATGACTGAGCCATGAATCCATATTTTGTTAATTTTTACGACTGACAGAACGCCACCTTAGAGAGAGGCGAAGTAAAAAAAAAAAACCCAAAATTTCCTTAATCCACTTGCAGTCACGACTTTATAACGAAAAACACATACCCGAAAAGAAAATCAACAGAAAATTTATCTTTTTCAGATAAGAACAATAACCGCAAACAGAAACAAATTTTAAAGATCCCGTTTCTTTCCACTAGGGGCGAGAGAACGAAAACAAGGAAATAAAAAGATTACGGGAGAATAGTTGGCCTCATTTTTCTCTCAATAAACGTAGGCTACTATGATATGTGATAATGTTTATTAAAAAAATTTAAGCGTTTTTTTTTCTAGTCGGTGGGTGAAACAAAACATCTGAAAGCTTAGCAAGGAGTTCAGTGAGATACGAGTTAAAGGAGTAGTTCTGCTAGATGTGGGAAATATTTTTGACTAGTTCTGTAGGATGTATTTTGGGCAAGTCGAGATAACCTCCACCAGGAGATTGAAAGACGTATATAGAATGTAGGAAGTCGTCAGAAAGTTAAAAAAAAAAAAGAAAAAAAGCTTTGCTGGAAGTCTCAAAAGATACAAGTTTAGCCAACAGTTTTAAAACTATAACTAAGCTTAAAGAACAGTTTTGAAAAATATACAAATCATCTTGGGGAATGGTCCATAAGTGGGAAAAAAAAGAGTTAACAGACAATTGGTCTGCAAGTTTTATTGCCCTGAAGAACAGTAACAATTAGTGAACTGGATGAGCAGAGAGACAGACTCTTGTAGGGCAGAAGCTCACCTTCAGCAGAAAAATAAACGGAGAACTTTCCCTGATCCCAGAGGCTAAACACAATCCTTGGCCCGGCTTCTGTCCGCACATTCGCTCGTACTCACAAGTGATACTGAACAAACAAGTAGTGGCCTGAATGAGTGGTTCTACACGTGCATCTGAGGGCCGGCGCGAGATGGCCGGTGAGCGGTAAACTGTCTGTCGCCACAGCTATCCTGGCTACGTTATATACCCCGCGCGAGCTTGTTCACTCACTCACTCTCTCATCCGCAGACTCACGTACACTCACATTCAATCATTCACTCAGCTCACCTTCGCCTACAGCTCGTGGTGCCTTCTCGTTCCCCCCTCGCCTCCAATCGCTAGCCGGTATCCATAGACGTGGCGACTTTTCCCCTTCTCAGCGGTTCTCGTTATTTCGTTCCGTTTCGTTCGCTGTTGGCATATATCATGTTAACTGTATCATATTAGACTGTAACGTGCGCAAGTTCCAGTATTTCTTATATGCGCAGTTTGTTTTGGTTTGGTTTTTTTCATACCTTCGTCAGAGCGTAATATGCATGAACCCGGAAATTCACGTCTTTGTCTGCATTGGCGTTTATCATTTTTTATTTACACCAAGCTCTGGCGTAATTCCGCACTCTTTCTTGTGTTTCTCTCGAAGTGTTATGTATATGTTTGTGAGTGTATGTGTGTATGTGTGAATGTATAGGTACATGCGTGAGTGTATGCACCTGGACGATGAGCATCATCATCTTCTAAACTCTATGACCCTCTGGGTCTGTCTTCATATCGACTTTCTCCTTCATTTTCCTATTCTTTTGCGAATCAACTTTTTCTTAGATAACTGGTGATATCAAATGACAACTTCTGGCTGTATACGGCATTACTGACTCTTTTCTCTCTCTCTCTCTCCCTTGTTTTCGGTGGCCTTTCCTCCCTTAGAGGCCCGGTCACAGAGATACCATTTATTAGCGGTATCATTCATAATGAAGCATACAGTTTAAGCCATTTTCCACAGGACGAAAACAGTGGCCAGGAGGTTATGCGTCTGCAGCCTCTCGATGACAGTGTGAAATCTATTGTGGGTTCGAATCTTACCGGTGAATGGGAAAGATTAAAATCTGGCTTTTTTTTTTTCTTTTAATTTGATTTTTCTTTCAATAGCTCAACGGTGCCCCAGCTTCTTATGAAGGGAAACGTGATTCTAGTCCACTCAAATAAGGGCGAATATATTTCGCAGATCCCATGTGTAGGTCACGCACCTTGAAGAATTCTTGGCACTTAATAAAGATCGGGTGAAAAATAGGAGAGAGACGCCGCTGTCCGTGCAAAACTTCCAAACTCCAAATTTCTACCCACTAACATTCTTCTCACCAAACTGTCACGCAGTTAAGCCGAGATATTTTCTTAGGATTGAAAGACTACATACATGACTTTAACAAAAAAAATAATAAATCCCACATCTCCACTAGAGTTACCATTACTCACACCTTATTCTATCCTATCCTACCCGATCACTTCTAGTGGGCTGTATCGCAAAGTCGTCACATTAGAAAACGTCTCAAAGAGAGATGATTAGCAAACTATGCCAGTTTTCGGTGTATTTCACAGTATCCAATGCATTGTTTGTCTTGATTTTCCAAGACACAGCTAGCCATTATCTGAAAAAAACGCGTCAAAACATTTTGTCCTAATTACGAGACAAGATTGATTATGTTAAGGTGGTTTCTTGATAGACTGATTATCACGTCCAGCTCCAGTTCTTTTTTTTTAAAATTATTATTTATTTATCTATTCAACCAGCGAAACGGGGGCCGGGAGAGCGAGAGAGAGGGAGAGAGAGAGAGAGAAAGCGAAGGACGGGGGGGGGGGGGCGGGTGGAAGAGACAGACAGACACGCAGACAGAGAAAGGAGAGAGAGAGAGGGGGGGGAAACGAGAGATAAACAGTCAATTAGACAGACAGACAGACAGACAGACCGGGAAGAGAGAGCGAGAGAGAGAGAGAGAAAAAAAAATACAGAAAGAGAAAGAGACAGACTGAAAGATAGGCAGACAGAGAAGCCAGCAGTCAGACAGACAGATAGACAGATACATACATATATATAGACAGACAACCAGGCAGACAGAAGAAAGAAATTAAGAGAGAAAAAAAGATTAGAAAGATCATGAAATTTATAGAGAAAAGAAATAGAAAAAAAAAGGAGGGGATGGGAAAGGGGGGGGGAGGAGGGGGGCTAGAGAGAGTGCTAAGTTCATAAACAAGGTAACCACTGCAAAACACGGCGGTATGGGGAATGAGAGTGAGGGGAAACGAGAATACACACTCCTGTGGCTCCCTGGCCTGGTCAATCACTGATAGACTTGGCTTAGGCCTCGACAAGCAAAGTGTTAATTAAACAAGTTGTGAACAAGGTGCCGGTTTTGGGGAATGAAGTTACACAACACCTTGTCATAATCGAATCATAATCGAACAGGTAGACAAATAATTAAACTAACATGCAAAAGCTTTCTGTCAAAACGTGTCAAAGCTTCGCCAATTGCCTAGTTAGTGAGTTACTGCAAAGACAGACTTGGTGCGGCTTGCCCGTCTTCCAGGTACTCTGCGACCCTAAACAATAATAACACTCATCCCACACAGTTCCTTCTATTCCCGTCCATCCTCCACCCTCCCCTTCCACGTGCAAACACACACCTGGAAACTAGCAGACAGGCACGTATGATGGAGAGGGAGATGGAAGCACTATGGGTTTGACCCGTCCCTCGGCACCACCTTTTACCTGTCAAGGCAGAAGAACTTAATGTATATTCTCAGCCAGAGCAGGAAGCCAAAATAAACACTATTTTGTCTGCGCATATGTGTGAGTCTGTATACTGGTAAGTACGTGTCGATTTGTGTATGCATGTGTGCATATATAAAGTAGGTAAGTGTTTCGAGGACCAAGGAGAAGAGTGATTGTAACACTCTTAATGACAAAACAACAACAATAACAAAAAACGCCTTCCAATCCTTCTTGTGAGGAGCGACAGGCCAAAAAAAATTAAAGATGCTTAAAACATATGAGTGCCCCCACGTTGCCTTTCAAAACAGCAATCATTCCCCGGACACAAACACAGAAAAACAAAAACTCAAACATTTTCCACATGAGAGGTGAATCTCGCACTCCTGGAAAAAAAAACAAAAAACAATTCTCTCTCCACCTTCGGTACGCGTGATGTCATCAGTCCGTTCTCCAGTATAATAGTATAAGCTCCTTGGCGGAGCCCAAGAAGACAAACGTAACGTCTTATTATTGTCGAAAAAAAAAAAAAACAACCAATAACGTATTCCGAGAAAAGTCACATGACCGAGGAGTTTCGCTCACATGCTGATTTGTGTATATGCTCTGGGCGTGGCAGACAAATCTTGACCAATGATAAGTTTTTCGACATGTCACATCACATAAACAAATCTACATGGAGTGATGTTTCCTCGGTCATGTGACCAATCTCAACATACCTCATTCTTAAAGTTAAAACTAAGATCCTGGCCGACAACACTGATTTCAGAACTTGTAACGTTCCCTTGGATTTTGAACCCATATGAATGAATATTTGTTTTCTTAAGCTTGCTAAGACAGGAGATGGTATGGACCTGTGATCTCAAGATCATCAGTCCAGTCTAAACAACTGACTTAGGTCAAGTTTTCAGACTGTAGATATGGGGAAGGAATGGGGAAAAGGGGTTCAAACATAACAATATAGTGAGATGCAACACGATGACATCAGGCTCTCATCAGATTTTGAGCACATGGAGTTATTGGTACATCATTGTGAAGATTATTCATTTCCCTTTCGTTGTGTGAAAAAAAAAAATTGTTCTGTCTAAGCAGAAGTCGAGATAGGGGCAATTAAAGACCATGGGGGTGACCTGTTGCTGCAGCTGAATTTAGTGAGAAAATGGCCGGTCACTTTTGTTCATCCTTCTAAATCCCTATAAGGCCAAGCCACTAGATTACAATTTTTGGGCGTTTAGTCAATCCATTTCAAAGAAATTTAACTTTGATATGCACTTTTAGATTGATATAGAAGGGTTCTGTAAAGAAAAAAATGCCATAAAAACTCATTAATTGCCTGATTTCATCGTTTCGTGTCTCTGTATGTGCTGAAATATTGACAGTTTTTATATAACGTCATGGGGAGAAGGAGATCAGTTAGACTGCCAATAAAAGCAGCAGCAACAACAACAGCAAAAGCTAGTGATTAAAACAGTTTTCTACCCCCATTACAGTTGATCTCTTTTTCACCTGTTTATCATTAACTCCGGTTTCAGCTGAATGGATGAATAGATGGGATAGATGGATGAACAAATAGATGGGACAGATGCTTGGATGGATTCATGGCAGAGAAAAATGGATGGATGGATGGATGGATGGACGGCTATGGATAGATGAAGAGATGGGAAAGACGGACGGAAAATAGACGGATGGGATAGAAGTATGGATGGATGGGTGGATGGATGGATGGATGGATGGATGGATGGATGGATGGATGGATGGATGGATGGATGGATGGATGAGTAGATGAATGGATGGATGATCAGATGGATGGTTGGATGGACGGGTGAGTGGACAGATGGATGGATGGATGGATAGACCGATGGAGAGAGATGGAGGGAGAGATGAATGGATGGATAAATGGACGGACGGAGGACAGATGGATGGATAGATGGAAAGATAAAGAGAAACAGACAAATAGGCAGATTGATCGAGAAAGGCAAATCATGGGGGAAAAAACAGTTTTCCCCTTAACGTAGAGCATTACGTCTCGCCCGATTTCTTTCTCACCTGTTTGTCATTTCCTCACAGCAGGTCCACATACGATAACCACAGTGGTTTTAGGATTTTCCCACTTTTCCATCTCTTCAGCAGGACAGGTTGGGCACTATATTTTTCTTCGCCTTCTTTGTTAAAGAAATATTTATTATTATTAGATTTTGAAATATTGAAATTAAAATTTCCTTCTTAAACGCGATGGCTCACGTGAAATTTAAGGCAATGAAGAGACGTGAGGAAACGCTACACTGATGACTCCCGGAGTGCACTTATGCCGCTGTTGTTGTTTGTAATTTTGCTGTTATTGTTTCCGTTGTTTGGCAAACTGACATCATGTGGGTTGGAAAGTTTGGGAAAAAAGGTTAGGGTGCGTGCGTGGGAGTGTTAATTCAATTACCAGCCATCACATACCGGTCACCATGCCCAACCCACGCGTAGAAAATTTCCTCCGGAACGATTGCAATAACGGTTCCTATCATCGACGATGAAAAGCTGTATATCGGTAAATGTATTCAAATCTTCGCCAGACTTTTCTTGTCTGTTGATGGAATGATATGACGTTTATAATCCACAGAAATCTTTCCCATACATTAATTTCTTGTCATCTGACGATGCAAAACCGTATTGCTAATTCCACAGAAATCTTCAGCAGAATGGTTGTGATAACATGTTTGTCTTCTGTGGGTGAAAAGTCGTAAATCGCTAACTTCTATATGAATCTTTTCCTGGCATTTGTAATCATTCAAAAATGGAAATGCCGCAGTATGCCGTATGTCACTAAAATCCACGGAAATCTTCCCTGGAAGCCATCACGTTAACCCGTGTGTTGCGCTATTTTTAGAGACATATCCAAATAGAATGACTACGGCAATATCTTCTGCCATCTGACAATGAAATGCATGCCGCATAAAGATTAGAAAAGGTGAGACAAAATCACCATTTGATACTTAAGTGCTGCTCATCTTTGGCCAAACAAACGTGCTGTTTCTCCTCGTTTTTTCTGTAACCGCTAATCAGCCCATACAGCGCTCAAAGCTTGTCTTTTCTATATTGTGTCAAACGTAAGTAGGCCGGAAAACTTGTGCGTGAGCTGGACACATAGAGAGAGAGAAAGAGAGAGAGAGAGGGAGGAGAGAGAGGGCGAGAGAGAAGAGAGAGTGAAGGGGAGAGAGAGAACGAGAGACAGAGAAGAAAGAGAGACAGAAGAGCATAATCTACAGCATCTGACATGTATCTTTAAATTTTGTTTGTATGTCTGTCTGTTTTCGAATAACTAAACAAGAGACAATAACTAAACTTTTTGTTAATTAAGTATTACACTGAAAATTAAAGCTGAATGGCGTATATAGAGAAAGCTGCACTTTTAATCAATTATTGTCTATAAAAAAGCTCCCCTTTCCCTTCTTCATCTTGACTCTCTGAGGAGCCATGTGTCTGTCTAGGACATTACAAAAGTTCAAATGAGGGCTCCAAAAGAATTCAGAACTCGCCGTTCCTGTCAGTAGGTGCCACCTGCGTTCCCTCTCTGGCATTGCGGACAGATGTACCGAGAGACGTGTTCAAAATCAGAGTGTGTATGTATGCTGATGACGTTGAAGACACTTTCTACGCTATTAATTAGTCACGATGATGTCTTATAAAAGGAAAGAAAGGAAAACGCTGGGTATTCACGAGTAAAAGAAGTCAGAGATAGTATATTTTCGTGATCGCTTTCCTCAAGAGTAGATAATGATGTTGTTGCTAACGTCATTTCTACACACACACACACACACACACACACACACACACACACACACACACACACACACACACACACACACACACA
>JBCEWB010098542.1:0-12214 GCA_039654565.1 Peronia peronii
GTCTGTCTGTCTGTCTGTCTGTCTGTCTGTCTGTCTGTCTGTCTGTCTGTCTGTCAGTCTGTCTGTCTGTCTGTCTGCCTGTCTGTCTGCCCCTCTGCCTGCCTGCTTCACTATCTGTCTGTCTCTCATTCTGTCTGCCTGTCTGTCTGCCCCTCTGCCTGCCTGTCTGACTATCTGTCTGTCTCTCATTATTTAACTGTCTGCTTGTCTTTCGGTCTGTCTGCCTGTCCACCTATTTCTGTCTGTCAGTCTGTCTGTCCAATTACCTGTATACCTGTCTGCCCAATGATCTGTTTTTCTTTGTCTGTACACAATATAGAGGGAAAATGCCTATGGTGGGTGCCCAGTGTTGACGAAGGCTGATCCCGATCGTCGGCCGCACTACTGCTACATTTCTTTTAATTTGTCCCGTTTTTAAGTGCCTCTCTATGTAAATTTCTTGTAGTGGTGCAAATGCTTGTTTACCGTTTGCACTGCCTACTAAATTCTTATTGTGTCTGTACTACCACTACAGGTCTGTGACTGTATTGATTTCATGCACAAATCACAATATTTGACACTTGAAAAGACATTAAGCTTGTCTGTGACGGCTATTAGTTGTTGGTAAATGTGGAAATGTGTTTAGCTTGCCCGTCTTTGTTCTTATGTCTCATTTTCTGTTTTTGTGCCTGTCGATCTCTTTACTTGTAATCTGTGTGTTTGCTCTTTTTCTGTTTTCTGTCTGCTTAGTGTCAACTATGTGTCTGTTTGTCAGTCTGTTTCCGGTCGATCCTTTTTCTGGCTATTATGCCCTTCTTAACTGTCTTTGCTGTGTCTGTCTGTCTGATCTGATGTCTACATGTCTTCTTTGTCGTCTCTCTGTCTGTCTCTCTTCCTATCTGTCTGTTTTTCTGCCTCTCTGTCTATCTATCCTCTATGTTTCTCAACTGTCTTTGTGATGTCTCTCTCTCTGTTATCTATATGTCTTCTTGCTGCCTCTCTGTTCCCCTGCCTGCTTGCCTATCTGTCTGTCTGTCTGTTCGTTCTCTGGCTGTACGTTTCTCCACTGCATTTGTGATGTCTGTCTGTCTGTCTCCTCGCTTTTCTTGCCTCCTCTATGTCTGTCGGCTTTGCCCGCCTACCTGCCTGCCTATCTGTCTGACTGTCTATCTGTCTATCTGTCTGTCCGTTCTCTGGCTATGCGTTTCTGTACTGTGTGATGTCTGTCTCCTCTCTTTTCTTGCTGCCTTTATGTCTGTTGTCTGTCTATCAGCCTGCCTATTTGCAATCTGCCTTTTTCTCAGCTTTTTGTCTTTAGACTTTTGTCTATCTTTGTGTCTGTTTATTCTTATCTTTCGTCCTGTCTCGCTTCATCAGTCCGTCCTTTGCCAACTGCATCTCTGTATACCTTTATGAGTGTGTGCATAAAACAAGAAAGAAGAGAACAGAACGTCATGAGATTTTGTGCCGCTGACTTTCTCCCGGCAAAGAACAGAAGCCTAGAAATAAGACAGATGTCTATGATGTCGTTTTTTCTCACACGGTCGACAAGAACAACGTCCGCAAAAAACAAACATGAACTTTCCTGGGCAGTGTGAAGCAGTTTATTCCATGTAATCGGATTTATAGCCACCGATAAAATCGTTCGCGCGGGGCGAATTTGAAAAACAATGTAATACCTTTGAATATATTGTGATTTTTTTTCTTTCTCTCTCTCGTAATGGGAGATGCAGACGGCTTGATCAGAGAAGAGTTAATGAATCATTGGTGTATATTACTGTCTTTTACGTTATATATAAAAGTGAAAGAAGGTCGTGATCCTTTGTGAATTTATATGATTCAAGATACATGTACAAGGAAAATTAATTTTATAATCTCTTTAAAGTCTTGAAGATGATGATGTAAACAACGGACAAAGCGTACGTGAGCTTCTGTATCATATGAGTGAAACAACTTAACAACCATTTTGCCTGTAAAATGACCGGCGAGATTCATTTAGAGCAGTGGTTCCCGACGTTTTGGCACTGGCGATCCCCTACTCAAAAGTTTGAAACCCATGCGACTCCCTACTATCAACAGCTTGATATACATATTATTTTCTATGATGGAGAGGGAAAGAAACACTGAAAGAAAACTAAACATAAAAAAAATGTAAGAACATAAACAAACATGTCAAAGCATAAAAAAAATGTAGTACATAAGTTGAAATTAATTTTATTTCAAACCGCTTCCAGCAAAGCTACGCGATCCCCCTGCTAAGGCTTCGCGACCCATCACCACTTGGGAGCCCCTGATTTAGAGGTTCATTTGATAAACCTTTGGAAAACACATTTTAAAAAAAAATAAACTATAGCAATTTGCAGTGCGAACACTAAAACCTGTAACCAGGGCCCATTGTTGGCCGAGCATGAAAGGTCATAATGAGCATGACAGTAAAACCTGGTATTTGCAGGGAATATTAACTATCGACGAGGCTCTTACTAATAGGGGATCAAAATAGTCCCAGTAGTCAGTTGCTGCCAATGGTCTATTGCTTCGATGTGGTCAAAATAGTCCCAATGATCTGTTGCTTCCAGGTGGTCAATGTAGTCCCAATGGTCTATTGCTGTCAAGTGGTCAAAATAGTCCCAATTATCTATTGCTATCAGGTGGTCGAAATGTCCCAATGGTCTATTACTACCAGGTGGTAAACATTGTCTCAATGGCCTATTGCTACCAGGTAGTCAGAACAGCCCTAATGATCTATTGCTGTCAGGTGGTCAAAATAGTCCCAGTGGTCTATTTCTATTAGGTGGTCTTAATATTGTAACTTAATGTTCCAGGGCACTTGAATAAACTTCATATCATATCTTTATTCTTACCCCAACCCTAACCCTAACTCTAGATCTTACCCAAGCAGTAATCAAAACCCTCCTGAAGCCACTTGGTCTCGTGTGGAACGTCTTCCTTCTGGAGATTAGAATCTCGATTTCGAATCCACACGGTCTAATCCATGTCCCGACTTAAATCAAACGACACAGTTATAATGACCGAAAATAACAACTTGGTCATAGTAGATCACCAGTCTCATTTGACCATCTCGTCTCAACAGTCAGTGTGTTTAAATACTCACGTTCTAACTGTCTTTTTATGTCTGTTTGCAGAAATCCACCGCCCAGACTGCGACAGCCTGACCAGTGGTCCACTGATTTCAACGATTTCATCTCAAAGTAAGTCTCTTCTTGTTTTTCTTAAACATCTTGATACTGTCCGTACTCTGAATACTACAATAAACATTATCCCAGTTTACCTTGTTTTCCCGACTATTAGGAAAAAACTTCCTTTGCGTTGTTTTCCTAATTATCAGAGATTGGTCTTTGTTTGTTTGTTTGTTTGTTTGTTTGTTCGTTTTGCCTTGTTTCCCATAATATTAGATTTGATATTTGTCTCGAACTTTTGAATGTGAATGGGTGTTAGTTGTGATGCTGTAAGTGATAATCAGGCGGTGGATACGGACGAGACGCACACAGGAACGGAGAAATAAGAACAGGAATCCTCGACGTCGAAATAATGCAGAATTTATTACAGGTGCTTGATAACAATACAAACTTCCGGGCAGCTGTCTAACTCCGATGCATACGGCACTCACTGCATTGCCTTTTCTCTCTGCACTTCCTCTTCGGGTGAGCCCTTATATAGACACCAACCCGTCTTAAACTCTCCCGGAGCTTCAAGTTCTCACAGTCTCGAACTATCTTGAATGTACTAGCCATCACTACTATTATCGTGACACACATAGAACCGTGACGTAATGCGGACACACGTGACGTAATACACACACAAGATCCCACCAGAACCATCCCGTAAAAAGTGCTTAGAGAGTATCCCAGACAAGCTCGGTGACTCAGTATCTCCACGGGCCAGCATACGCACGCCCACAACACACACTTGCATGGGCCCAGTATATACAACTACGATCCGCTAAACATCGCTCACAATATACAAGCGCATGTACCCAATATGTATAATCATGATTCGTTACAACATTTATTTGGCATATATATAGTTGTAACAAGTAATTATAGGACATATCTGCCATGATACGCAAGCTGGTTTATTTTATCTACCCAACAAACTGTAATATCTATTGATTGAAAAAAAAAGAAGAAGAAGAGAATAATAATTATTATTGAAATTAAAAAAAAAAAAAAAAGAAATTTGGCCACGATATCATATCTGGGTAGAGTGGAGTACAAACTGCCTGACCAGGTCTGAAATGTTCCTTTATGACATCATATTACGCAGAAAGAGACAAATGGACCACGTCATGTTTTATTGGCTCCGATAATGTATGTCCATCAAGAAGTAAGAAAAATCAGTCAAGGGCCGGGCTGAAGAGACGTGAAAATGGAACAAAGGCACCCGGATTCTTAATCCTTCATCACTGAAAATGGAACAGACATTTTCATTAATTATCTGCTCACCATAAGGAAGGCATATTCAGCTGGTCGTGAGAGATGAACGGACACTGGGGCTTTCACAGAGTTTTCAAGAAGCGTCAGACTAATTGGACGTTGGAATTAATATTGTCTTGATCATGATTATATTCTCACGCGAGGTGAACGGGACAGAAAGGAGAGATGTGAAACTGGCTCATCTATACTATAAATCTGCAACAAAACCCATGAAAGGCATATGGGCTCGAAAGTTGCTGAATGTATCCATATGAATGTTTGGCATCACAACATTGTTGCATAAAGATCTGTGTTTCTATTTACATAAATCAAAAAAAACAAGACAAAACAAAAAGAAAGCTTATTATGTTTGATGTTATTCTAAAAAAGGCGATTGAATAGTAAACTCGCGAAAGTGTTTGATCCGAATTGCACTTTCTATAGAATTCTAAACACCAGAGACGTTTTCTGTGGGTAACATTCAGTTTTGATCAGCCAAAATACCAACATCAAGGTACGTACGCTTGCCATACACTTTAAGTCGGAGGGCAAAATCGGTTTGACCTATATTTAAGTAATCTCCCACAGAGGCCGTGGGTTCGCTTCAAGTTTTTTTGTATGGCCAGGGAAATCTCCAGACAGTTTAAAAAAAACGTATTAGCAGCCCCCCCCCCCTTATTTTTTTTCAGCAACATTAACAAGAGAGAGAGAGAGAGAGAAAGAGAGAGAGAGAGAAAGAAAGAAAGGGAAAAAAGCACACTGGTTATTGCGATCAAGTGGTTAAGATAGACTCATTGATCAGTTGTGATCAGGTCCTCCGTTTCGACCAATCAGGATACATCGTTTGATTTGAGTCTGGACAATGGATTCGAACGTGTATTCTAGACACTAGAGGGGAGACATTTCAGGCCAGGCCATGTGGCTGCAAGAGGATTATGATTTGGGTGAGATTTAGGTTAGATTTAGGGTTGAAATTAGGGTGAGGATGAAATAAAGAGTTTATTCAAGCATCCTGGAATATTTTGTTGCAATATTAGGACACCTGGTGCTATCAGACCACTGAGCCTTGTTTGACCTACCTGGTGGAAATGTGCCATTGAATCTAGTTTGACCACCTGGTTAAAATAGACCATTGGCAGCAACAAAGCATTGTTCAAAACCAAACCAAACAATAAAACAAAGCCATGTATGTATACAAGCACATGTGCCATCATTCTGGATCATCAAAAGTGGTAAATATTTTACAATTTCTTCAAATCATAGTATCTAGACGACGTGTTTTTTAAAACCAGTGATAATCCGCTGATTGAGCAGGTTTAGCTGCAATGGCGCTCTGAAATATTTGTGAGTTATGGACTGACTGGAGGGAAATGGTTGTGAAAGTAATTGAGAACAGTTTAGTTTTGGTCGTTGCGAGGACTACATACGAGTCTACGTTACCGAATTATCGTCCTTTATCGAGGCAAGTGACAGGTTTTCAAACGTATGATGATGGGGTCTCGGAGGTGGAAGTCAGTTTGCCATGCGAAATTTAAGTACTGACACGATAGTAGGTCAGTAGACCAGTAGATCAGGTATAGACACGATAATAATAATAAAGCAGAGGATCCTGTAGCTTTAAGCCTTTACGCTTAAAGACTCGGAATGTTGACTTTTTCCGTTCCTTTTTGGTCCTGAAATTCGAACATCTTTTCAACCTTACTCTCTCTCTCTCTCTCTCTCTCTCTCTCTCTCTCTCTCTCTCTCTGTGTGTGTGTGTGTCCTTTCAAAATTATTCTTATTGTTTTGTGACAGTTGGATCAATTTAAGCAACATTCAATTTCATAACCGGCAAAACAAACCCCTAGGAAGGTTGAAAACACAAAAAAGACTTGGCACATTTATCTTCTTTCCTCTCAAAGAAAGACAGGCGTGTCTATGAGGTTCCAAATTAATGCCAGTATTAGTGAGTTTCCAAAATAATGCCAGTATTGATGAGGTTCCAAATTAATGCCCTTTGTCTGTTTGGGAATGTGTCATATTCGCAATATTGAGCTGTAGTTGGTTAAGATTGGATATTATGACGTGTTTGTCAGGATAAACATTGGGATGACCAGATCAAAGACTATATTATGAGTTTTAGACATTCTGATACAACCATGGGAAAGTTAATAGGTATGAGGATTAAGGTCTGTGATCAAGGAAAGTAGGGTGACCACTGTGGGCGTCGTCAGAAAACCCACAGATTGATCAATGCCTGACATAATTGTAGACAAGATATAAGCAAAAGGAAGCCCTAGGCTGTTGGACCAAGAGCCGGTGTGGCGGAAATGATAGAGATTCACTGCAGTGATAAGTGTCGATGAATCGTACGATTTTGTGACCAGTACTTGCACTGCCAACTCAACCCCTGCCACCTTCCGCCTGCCACTTTCTCTGTCTCTCTTTTTCTCCCCTCCCCATTCTCTCCCATTTTTCTGTTTTTGTCTTCTTCCCCCTCTCTTTGTTTCTCTTCTTTTCACGCTCTCTCTCTCTCTCTCTCTCTCTCTCCTATCTCTGACATTTTCTGTTCTTCTCTTCTTTCTTCCGTCCACGTATAAAATCTACCCATATCTCTGCTTTTTTTTTTCTTTAAGGCTAAATTGTCAAGATCACTTTTGTTTTGGATGTTTTTCGAGCACTAATTAGTGGCACTTCTTTGTTGTTTTATGCTTTTTTTCAAAATGTCTGATTATCCTGACAGTGAGAGAGTTAATGCTTCAGTGCTTGCAGAGTGTTAAATGTGTCAGATAGATTAGGCGTTCAGGCCGTGGGGACTGGCATGTGCTGTGGTTAATGGAGCACTCACTCTTAATTCATAACTTCATTGATCAGCATGTAATTGTCACAAGGACGATCGAACGCTCGCTGCAGTGAACCATAAGGGCCATAATGAATCACCTGCGACGCCAACTTCTAGCTCTCTTCTAAGAAATGGCTTTCAGTTCCTCTTCGGCACGTTAGGTTTTGCGCTTAATGTGTTCAGTAATCCGTTTCTTGTCATGGCAAGGGATTCACACAGAGGCGTTTTGAAGCACATTTGTTTAGTTGTAAGTGAATTTAAAGGTTCAATATTGAACAAATATAGAGCATTCCGTAGGTAAGCAACGGCCAGTTAGTAGTGGGCATGTCCGGTTCTCAGTGATACCTTCTAAATAGACACTCAGTTTGGCAACCATATAACAGTACCCGAGGTCACCATGTGGTTTTTTTTAGAATTTCTGAAGTTCTAGCGGCTAGGAAAACTCCATATCTGTCAAATAAAAAGGGAAATATTTAGCTCTTTCTTAGTCGTTAAGTTACAACCGATGGGTTAGTATATTGACGCAGTCAACCATGCTGGGGACAGTATGGCCGTAATCAATAGTTGATGCGCCGTTATATCCCAGCACAAACAAACAAACAAACATTCAGACCTAAATAAGTAAAGTGAAGGTATTTGCATGGGCCATGTTCAAGAACTATTCAGCCTGAAATGAGATGCGACACGATGAAATTTCCTGTGGTCAAATTTTGAGTATATGGAGTTATTGAGATCACTGTGAAGATTGTTCATTTCTCTTTCTGTATATGAGAAATTGTTTATTCTATCTGAAATAGAAGTCGAAATACTGGGAATTAAAGACGATGAGGGTGACTTATTGGTGCACCTGAATTTAGTGAGAAAATGGCCGATCACTTTCGTTAATCCTCATTAGCCACTAAATTTGCAATTTTTGGGGTTTCACTCAATCTGTTTCAGCTAATTTAGCTCTGACATGCTTTTTTAGATTGATATAAAAGGATCGTGTGAGAAAAAAAAATGTGTTAAAAATGCATTCACTGTTGAAACACATGTCATTTCTCCGGTCGCCTGAGTTTGACGAGTGCCTGGTTTCATTGTGTTGCGTCTTAAATATTAAGTACAGTAGCTGGCACACAGTTGTTTAGTCCATTGTAGTTTGAGCATCCATAATATCAGAGTCCAGAGAGAGAGAGAGAGAGAGAGAGAGAGAGAGAGGGGGGGGGACGGATATTGCTTTTCCTGGAGATCTGAACCCAGTTTCTGAGCTTATCTGGATCCGCCCGAAAGCCTATTTAATTCTTCAAAAGCTGTTCGAGCTTGAGTCAGTTCACTTCACCGTTAGCAATCAATCCCATGCAACTTTAATGCAGGCCAGTCGTAGTGAATAAACTGCTGTTTCAGATCCAAGTGATTCTGTCCCAGTACTCATTAATAATAATTATTATTGATACTCGTATCGGAAGATTCATTGGTATTTTTAAGTCTTAGATATACAGTGGGAAATGAAATACAGATTCAAGGTTTCGTCAGCCGAAAAATGGCCGTCTCAGTATTAGGCTTTAGTTGCAAGTGAAGCAATTGAAAGAGTATACTAGCATAACGTTAAATAAATTCTTGACATGATCAATGACCAAACAATGAGACTGTCTATATCTAGTGAATTTTGATCAGCAATGAGAGTCCCTACTTCCCATTCATTTTATACAATAGGCTGCTCAAAAGTTCATCATATCTTCGTCTTTTTGAGCTGTATCATATTTTTATGACATTTTGTTACAGAAGATTAACGGTGCCACTGGCTAATGTGAATTCGTTTACTGAGTCACAAGATACTTCTGTTATAGTGCGCCCATAGCCAGTGGAGTTGCTCTCCCCCTCAGCAAACCGCCCCATAGCTGCTCACTGGAAAATGTTGTCATGGCAACCATTGTACGTTCCTTCCGGTAACGAGCAGGTTGTTTTTGGTAAACAGTGAAGAAAAAGATCAACGAATTGACTTTGAAAGTTTTCCTCAGGGCTGTTCTTTTTGTTCTTCACTTGCAACGCTGAAATGTCACCTGACACGACTTTACAGCCCAAGTAATGGGTTTGAGTTTGCGCATCAGGTAGATCACAGCTATACTACGTCTACTATAGTAACATTCGCAGAGCACGTCCTATCGGTCTTAATGCACGATTAAAGTATCGTGCAAGATTATTAATGTATTAATGCAAGATTAAAGAGCTATTGTGTATACACGTATACATAATATTGTGAAAGAGCGTAGCGAAGGAAAGGTAGCATATCGTGCATCTTTCAAATAGGCAGGAAATCTTGAGTTTAGTTGTGTATTGATCTTTATAGTTAATTAAAATAATGAACAGACTGTACAACAACGATATCTCAATATGAAAATTATACAAGTGTTAATCTGCTTTCCAGTTAGAGAAAACTAAAATATAGTTCGTTCATTTAGTCGAAAACAGACATTGATTCCTTCTTTGCAGACTTTTGATGGATATTCATGGATGTTTGTTCTCCTTTCAGATGTGTGATCAAGGACTTTGAACAGCGACCCTTTGTGGACGAGCTACTGCGGCATCCCTTCATCTCCACAGTGCCAAGTGACACACGCCATGTAAGCAGAATTGTTTCGTGTTGTTTGTGTTGGGGTTTAACGGCACACCAGCGCGATCGCGGCTATATTGTGCCGAACACGCTAAGATACGTTTACACGTCAAAAAAAGGCTGATAAAGTGAGAAGAAGAGAGGAAAGAGAGTGGACAGAAGACAAGAGCAAGGAGAGAGAGAAGAAATGTCACCCCTGGAACGTCGTTGCCGGTTTTTTTTTTTTTTTTTTTTGAGCTTCTTTGATTGTTTGTTTGTTTGCTGTTAACCTTATATGGTTCACCTATCTCTATGCATTGTTACAAAACAGCAAAAGCATCAGTGTTTCATGTCTTATCTGTATGCTATTTTGTTTTATACACACATAATTATACATATTATACTATAAATATACCGCCACTTATATCAGAAAACACATGGAAAACGTAATAATTGTATTTGTTTTCTCACGTTTGGAAAATACTTGAGAATTCAGTAGAATTCGGTAGAATAATATGATAAGTAAATACCTTTTAACGTGTAGAAAAGGTGTGTTTCTGTGTGGGTTGGGGAGGGGGGGGGGGGGGGGGGGAAAGGGGACCCCAGCATTTGGAAAAAGAAAAAAAAAACAATAACAAAAAAAAAGTTGCCCATCCCCTCCCCTACCCAATTTTTTCAAGATGGTTGATGTTGACCTTTTGCTGTCTACCAATCTGGCTAATAGTTCAGACTTTTAAGTTAAGACTTTCATCAGTTGACATACGCTTAGATAGTCAGTATTGACTTTTAACTACTTGCCTCTCTGGCTAAGGTGGAAGCTTTTTTTTTTTTAATTAGCAGGGATCGAAGGACTGGAAAAACACATACAAAAAACAAACAAACAAACAAACAAAAGAAAAGAAAGGAAAAGAAAATATGATTATTAGGATCTAAGGCATGGAAGGGCGGGACAGGCTCTTTGTTTGTAATATAAAATGTGTAAGATAAACATCTCACAATGAGAGGCACGATAAGACTGGAATTGCTTTCAACGTGGGAATGTGAAAAGTTATCGTATTTTTTTCAGAGAATTTAACTGAAGGTTCCTGAACCAGGGTAATGATTTTCAGAGGTTTTGTCAATATTTTGACGTCAGTCATGTCAATACTGTCGTCGAGTTCTGGTTGGCTCGGGTGACAAAGTATGAGATGGATGATGAATGAGGAGGGCGGAGGGAGAGGGAAAGTCGCAGGAAAAATAGGAGAGAGAGACTGAGAGAGAAGGGTGTAGAACTTGGGAGAGAATAGAGAGGAAGGAGGAATATAGAACGGAACGTCAGACTAGAGAGACAGAGAAGAGAGGAGTTAACGGGAGTCAGGGTCGATTAGGGATAAATATGAGAAATCCAGAGAGAAAGAGGGAGAGAGGAAGATACAAAGATAGTAAGAGAAAACAGAGACATATGGCGAATTGATAGAGGTGAGAAAGAATAATTAAATGATAGGGAAAGAAATAGGTGAGAGATAGAAATTCGAGAAGAGATTTAATAAAGAGAGAAAGCGATAATAGTCATTTATTCATGCAGCATGTGGTATGTGGCAAGTGCCTAGCCTGAATAATATGCGGGAGGGTATGAAAGCGAAAAGAACAGATAGGCTAAACAATGGAGAAAGAGAGAGAGAGAGAGAAGACAGGGGAAAAGAGAGAGAGAGAGAGTATCAGAGAAATTGCAAGCAGTGAGTCAGAACTGGCTCGCCTCAGTCCAGAAAACGCTATCAAAATATTTATTTCATTTGATTTTGACGAACGAGATGTGCAGATCCTCACGGCTGTTTCAGCGCAGCCACTAATGTAAATCCGGATTGTTTGTACATTTTATTGTGAGAAAAAAGTGAGTGCTGAAGGGCATAAAATAATTATTGATTTATGTATTTGTTTTAATTGATGGGGTTTTATGACAAACGGCGGCGGTATAACTGTAGAACGTCGTGTACAGAACTTTTGGGATCAGTTCTTTTTTTTTTTTTCTTAAGCTTTCAATCCTAAGATAGCAGGATTATCTCGGCTTTAAGTAGCTGCCTCATTTTGGTGAGAATTTTTGTGGGTAGAAATATGGAATTTGGAAATTTTCCCCGAACAGCGGCACTCAGGCTACTCTTTCATCGACTTTGAACTGCCAAAGGTTCTTTAACGCGATAGCGTACACACGGGACCTCCTAAATATATTCGCCCTTATCCGAGAAGGCTAGACGTCGAGCTTCCCTACCCAGAAGAAGCCAGGGTATCGTTGAGTCACTGAAAAATGGTTTTCGATCTTCGTATCCTTCCATCACCCAGTGGAGGACCCACGAGTCGATCCTGGCCACACCGCTGTGAGTTATTTTCTCCATGAAGCAGACCCAAACCACAGAGCCACTCCCCCCCTTCCCCCCC
>JBCEWB010098553.1:0-12213 GCA_039654565.1 Peronia peronii
AACATAGACTTTTATGTCACTGATGTCGAAAATTGGGCATACCCTTGTGTTTTCAATCGCATTTTTGGGGCAGAAATATGGCACTGAAAATATTCTCCTTCTCCCGTGTATTTTTAGATCAAGAAAAGGTCAAGGTTTCAGAATATGCTGTTATCTCAGAATCGATATTTTGAGCCAAAATGGCCAAAATAGGAGTGGCTCCCCCCCCTTAACAGACAATTTGGATCAAACACTCTTGCGAATTTACTACTGAATTATTATTGCCTTTTTAGAATAACGTCAAATAAAATAAGCTTTTTTTTTGGCTTTATGTAAATAGAAACATTTTTTATGCAACAGTGTTTTTTGTTGTGTGCTAGATTTCATATGGCTACATTCAACAGTTTTCGAATCCATAAGCCTTTTATGGGTTTTGTTGCAGATTTAATCATGTAAATCAATAGTTGCACATTGCATACTTTTTTTTTCTTTTCCAGGGTGCTGAACAGCAAAGATGAACCTGTTGAGTTGTACTCTTCAATTGAATGCAAGGTAAATTATGTCTTATGCAACTTTTATTGATTTGGTTGGCACAGTGGAAATTTTAAATTTATACAGTAGAAGACTGCGGCAAGGCCAAGATCAGCAGTGAAAATCTATGCTGAATATCAAAATATTTCATTTTTGCATTTTTGCAACATTTTCATATTTTGATCTCTTATTAATAATATAAAGCACATTTTTTGTTAATGTTTCATACATTTTGAAAATAAACATACTTTTTTGTGTTGTTATAGCTAAATTTTATAGACATTGGGTAAACTCTTTGCTTAAACAATCCATGTCAGTGCGAGGAAAACAAAATTATCCAGTAATAATACTAAAATGTATTATAGCTAATTCATGGCTGTATGGCCTCAGTTCTGGTCAGACATAATAGATTTGTGTGCACTACTGCCAGCTAACCATCTTTAACTTTACAGGGGCATTTTTTTTTTTTTTTTTTTGAGATAACCACCCCACTGGAGGTTGAAAGGCACAAAGAAAACCATAATCAGGGGCATTTATGATGCCTTTAGTTTTGTTTTGTTTTTTTTTTCTCTTTCCCTCAGGGAATCATTGGAAATGACCAGAGACACTATATCCTTGATCTGTTGCGCACCTTCCCACCAGATGCCAATTATTTACCAGGTAGTCATTTTCTAAGGATCTTAACAGACATTTTCATGCCAGATGTCTTCCTGCGAAATGGATATGATCACATAGTTATATTTGGTCAACATATTTATTTGCATATTCAGCTAATTTGTGCATCAGTATCCATTTGTAAGATGAACAGTGGAATGGTTTACTAGAAATATTTCTTCCCCACATTAATAGTCTCAGGCATATGAGAGTTACGCACAATCATTACACTGATCAACACTGTGCTACATATTGAGGTCTCGTTGAATCTCTTCCATTTGACAGGTCATCGCCCCAGAATTAACTTGTCCTAACTAAAAAAGTTTTATGTTGTAGATACGACAATTTAATTCTGGGGCGATGAAGTGTTATGAATTCAGTCATCAAATGTGGAAGTTATGGGTATCATAGAATATAAATGAGATTACTGATTTGTTTCCAATCACTTCATTATGTATTTGTGAATTATGTACATACAATGTTTTTAGCATACAAAGTACTTGGATCTGTGGGAAAGGGAGCAAAACACGATGAAAAGTAATAGGTGCAAGTATGTCTAGAAAACGAATATATTGTGTAAATGACCTGCCAAATTCTTGAGATATGCAGAATTTCTGTATATTATGTCTTACTTTCAGGCCTACCCTCACAGTGAACATAATTTCCAGCATTTGGGTGATTCTTATTAATATTGTGACATTTTATGCTTGTCATTGTTGCTGTTTGAATATCTTGCTTTACACGCTCTCAACAATAGATATGCTGTATTCAGTTGTTCTATACAAATTGCTTTAGGTCCATCATCTATATCATAACTGAGTAATGCCAAATGCATATGTCACTTTTCTTAAATTATACCACCTTTTGACATGAAATTTAAAAAAAAAGAAATAGGGTACTCTATCATATCTAAAGTATGTTCTTGAAACGTTCATTTTCAGACCCAATGAATCACAACCGAACATCGACTCATTTGTTTTTTATCTGATCCATTGACACAGAGAGACATTAAGAAAGAGAAAGAGAACAATTTTAATCACTTTTAATCCTGGTGTTGTGTTTGTGATGGGAAGATAATAAAGCTGATCAGCATTCAAAACATGTTTGTCATTGTTTCATGCACCCTTAGTACTGATAAAGAATAGCTGGGATATCCGATGTTATCTTTAAAAAAAATGAAAGAACTGAAAAAAGTGAAATCAAATCAAACATCTATACAAGACAAAACAGTAAAATAAACACATTTTCTTTGAGTAATGATCAGTTTGATTGTGTAGAATGCCAGCATACAGTTTCATCGTCTAGAATACGAGCATACACTTTAAGTTGCAGGGCAGTGTCGGGTTGGCCTATGTTTTTAAAAAATCCGCAGAAATGTTGTGGGTTAATCATAATTCATTTTCAATGAATATGAGAATGTGTATAATGCACTTTGTGATTTGCACTTTTCAGTTGCAGAAGATGAATTGTCAGATTTCATGAAAAACCAAGGCTATCCCAAGAAACACAGACATAAATTACCTTGTCTCAGGCAGGAGTTAATTGAAGCATTTACTGAGTGAGTATCTGAAAAATGTTAGGGTCAAAACAGTGCTCTTTTTGTCCAGCCATCTTATTTGATTGTGATGAACTGATCTATAAAGAGGCTCAATTTTTATTCAGAAATACTTTCCCACAAGAGGAATGAAGAGACATGGAGATTGCATGCATTTTAGAACGGGAGTCATAGCACCTAGAAATTTCTCAGATTTTATAGAACTTTACGTATCTGTATTTTTGTTAGTTGTCAAGAATACTGAGAGTTTCATAAAGTCTGTCATTTCTAAATTCATTACCAAGTCAGTTGCCCACATGACTTTCACATTTTTGGTAAAATCATGTTTGAAACTGCTAATGGGAAGCCACAAAATGTGACTATAGAAGTTGTTAGGTCCAATTTTACTTCCTGTATGTGTTCAAGTTGCTTTGCTTGCCAATTAAAATACTGATAAAATTTTGAGGGAGATTAACTCTTTAAGACCCATCGGATGGTAAGAGTGCCCGATGGTTTTAGCCACAATACCCAGCAGACAGTGGGAGTGTCCGGTGATGTTTACAATAGATTTGTTGTTTCCGATTCGGAATTTCGTATTTTTGTTTACATCATTTCCAGTCCCAAGTTTTTCATATCACAGAGCAGCGATAATAGCAGATTTTCAATGCTTGATTGCTAGACATTTCAGCTACTTTTGCGTTGTGTTTTGGATTTGTTTAGATCTATATTTTTTTTGTGAGGGCGTGTTTGGGAATCCAAAACAGTGTTTACTAACGCATTCTGAAGTATCCAATTGTTTCAAGAAACTGAAGAGGAGAAAAGAAGTAGTAATAGACTGTCAGATAGATCTAGAGTGACAAAAACAGTTTGAGTAGTGACAGTGATTTGCATAGCGGACTTATCAAACGAGATCTAAATTGTAAATAGATTTTCCAACTCTCACATGGGATGAATTGATAATTTTATATATTTTTTTTGTTGCTGCTTTTCGTTGTTTTGGAATTGGTTTCCTCACTTGCCCATCCAATTTCCTTCAATTTAATGTATAACACTTATGTATTTTGAATGATAGTATCATTAGAACAAGGACTCTAGAATGCCATACGTAATTCTCTCTCATCCAGAAAAAAAAAGGGAGCAAATGGAGGAAAAAAAACTTGGGTCTTAAAGAGTTAATTGTGTGCAAGATCCAGTTCTAACTGAATCTCATAAATTGTACCTCTGTAATTCCATTTTTTACAGTACTTTTGATTCAGAATAAATCAAAATGTGAGATCGAATATGGCTGACAGCAGGATGTTAAAATCATCACTGAGCAATGCATAGTTATCAATGGCAAATGAAGTTGAAATTTAATGCATGCTGTGTTGTTTTTTTTTTTCCAAAACAACATTTTTAGACAAGATTCATCTAAATGTTTGATGTACATGTTATCATTTCAGATGCTATATGTTGTCATATTAGCATCTAGATGAGTGGGATAATATTTATCCATTTTTTGCTGCACAATGGGAAATAAATATTTTATTTAATTATTAATTATAGTTTCTATTAAATGTAATGAGAATGAAAGTTCAATGTGACTGGTCAAAGGTATATTTTATACATAACTCAAGGTAAGAACTTCAAATGTATGTTTCAGTAACCAAAGAAAAATCATCAAAATCTTTATTGATCTCATTTAAATTTTACAGGAGCAGGTACTTAGCTTTTGTCAAACATGCAGCTCTTCACTTTCAAGCCTTGCATAAACAACCCAAAAAGAACCTTGAAGTAAGTCGCAAGGAAATGTTGTACTTTGACCAAGTTAACTGTGGAAATGTGGGCTCTGTAAAATTTCAGCAGAAGCAGGACACTATAAACAGTAGCAAAAACACAGGATTGCCAGTCCTGGGGAGGAGGGGTGGGGGGGGGGGGGGGGGCTCAAGATTTCAAGCAAAATACCAGACACCCAGAAATGTTCTTAAAATCCCAGATTTCTTTAAAATTTTTAACAGTAATAATAATTTAGAAGGAAAATACAATTAGCAAGACTGAGATTTTTTGCTCAGTTGCAGTTGTGAAGTCCCGGAGGACGGATCTACACTTTTGATTGGGCGTAAAATTGCATTGTTCGCAATCACAATCAATAGTTTTGAAATATTCTTTCTGATTATACATGCGACGCAAGTCTCAGACCAGAACAGCAGTCGTAGTGCCAGCCTCTTCTTCAGATGTTCTCATTGTGTTATGATAAAATGTAGGGGTTTGGAGAGGGGGGGGGGGGAATGATGATGTTGCCCAGTCCTGGCATGAATGAAAAAAATGAAACTGACCCGTGTATTCTGTCCAGTTACATCAAGTTATGGCCACACCTGCTCATGGCCTTCTGTAGAGTAGCAACATTGTAACCTACAAGAGATGGCAGCAGCGTCTGCCAATTGTTTTTATTCTCTTAGTATGATAACAGTAGAATTTACATGGATTGGCAATGCCTTTTTTTCAAAGCTTATTAGGTCATGTGAAACTGCCATTAGGTGATGTGAAATAACTTGAAAATAGATCTCTAGAATTAATGGTCAGATTGGGACTCGGTATTTTGCTGTTTATCTGAAGTACAGTTATGGATTTGGTATAGCTAGACAGTCCAAGGATACATCCCACTACATGTGACGAGATTTAGACTTAGGTATGGAATCAGATTCATGGCATGACCAAGTTGAGCAATCTTCTGCAAACTCAGATCAGGATATATTTTGTACATGTATCCCATAGTTTTCTTTCATTCTGCTCTTGAGAAGAAAAGTGTCAACAACATCATATTTTAGTCAACAACATCATATTACATTTTAGTCCACATAATATAATTTTTTCAGTGAGTTTAGTATTTCATTATTCACAGATTGATCTAGCCTTAACTCAGGAGAAAAAAAAAGTTATTTAGTGCATGTGCATGAAATGTCAAATCTATTACTTTGTACTGTGTTCAAGAAGGGGATATGCATAGATCTGTCTTTCCAAAATGCCCAGATTAGACATGGTAGCAATTCTGTAAAGGATAGGAGTGTATATTTATTACTTTTGAAAGTTATCCCTCATTTTAGTGGAAAATCCCTGATTTTTGTTCTCAGAATCCCAGACTGGGTCCTGTCTGGCAACCCTGGATTTTTCATTTTGAATTCAGCTCCTTCATAAGGAAAAATGCTGTCACCAGCAGAATTGTTCATTTATCCAACATGAAAACAATACAGCTTTCATAGTGATCTGATTGCTAATGATTTACTTTCACTGGTGTTTCATTTCTGTTGTGTAATAACCTTTTACGGTCCAATAAAATGTACTCTGAAGGGAAGATGCTATTTTAAAACGTGTCCTCAGATCCCTGTCGAATATCTGTTTTTGGTAACTGTAGTAACATATGTATGTGAACATTTTTTATGTTTTTGTTTTTAGTAAGTTGACGGAAATAGCGTTTCATTTATACTCTTGACTCTTTTGTGTTGTTTCATGCAGAAGCAATCTGCTTTGACCAACGGTCATGGTTGTGATGAGAACAAAAACAAAATTGAGGAAGATGAAGTGACGGAAGAAGCTAAGAAGCTGGTAGAGACAATGACAGGACAAGATGGAGGATCACGTAAGACGGGTGTGCTGGCTTTCTTGAAGAACTATAAAAATTTAAAATAGTAACCCAGATTTCAAATACCTATTAAATGAATTCTTACTGCATGTAGCATATATAGATATTGTAAAACAATTCCAGTGGGACATCAGCGGACATGTGTCATCAGTGACAGCATTTTATTTTTTGTCTTTCCCATTTTTGTCTTTCCCGAAAAATTTCCCATTTCATGACATTCTTGCTAAGGATAAAATTGCAAAAATCCTTAGCAGCTAGTTCAGTGGGATAATTGGTGTATCTACCTTCAAAATTTATTTAAAATTTTTCAAATTGAATTGTCAGGGAGAAATTACTTTTAAGAGTAGCCATTTTCCCAATAATTGCTGGAATACATGCATTGTTTAAGGAGAGGGGTTGCAACAGAAGGTCATTTTCAAAATGCATGGGAAGTATTGAGCTTGAGCATCTTGCCAAATTACAAGAAAGAAAAAATTTCAAAGCATTTGGTCACCATGGTAACACCGCCATCTTGGATTTTCAGTATAGATGAATAGAGTTTTAAAATGCCTAGGATCCATCAAAATTCGATGGATCACTTTGAAAATATGTATATGGGTCATTTAAAACAAGATCTACAAAAGTATGCATTGTTTTTGTCGTTTGAGGAACACTTTTTTTTTCACAGAATTTTCAATGTTGTCAATCAGAAAGTGATAATTTGCAGACTTCTTCACACTTCATTCAGCGTATCTTCAAATCTATGGAACACATCCTAATTTCCATGCATACTTTTATTTGTGTTTTGTTATTGTTACAACAAGCTGCATGCAAAATTTCAAGCAGAAATGTTAGAAAATAAATGTATAATTAGAGTTTTAGTGAAAATAATTGAGAAAATCGCATTCAAAGTTTTCGTAAGAGAGAGCTGTAGCAAAACCAAACTTTCATGCTCCTCTGACCTTAGAATGATCCTTCCAGATTTCTTAGGCATGGTTTAGCCTTTCACAATTTCACTTTCAGTCCAAACAGATGAAAAAGGCGCTTCAAAACAAAACTTATACAAATTGAAAGTTACTATGAAATGTGTGGTAAAGGAAGCCGAAGTACACAGACCAGGTGAGAGTGCAAGTGTTGCAACCCCTGACATTTTCCCAGCCAGTCAGAATCCTAGTTGGTGACGAGTGCTCTGCAGTATTTTTGTCCAACCAATGAACAACACACTCAAAAGGGTAAAGGTCAAGCTGATCATGCACAGGCGCATGTTCCATGTGAAATGGGGTCAGACTATTGTGTATACACGTGGTCTTTTCCAGGCTGTGGTCTCAGTGTAGAGTGACCTGGGACTGGGAATCTAGGCCAGACATGTAGGGAAATGGAAGAGAAAGGTCACAGTGCTAAATTTACCCACATGAGATGCTTGTGATGGGTGCTGCAGTCCAATTTTTTGTAGCATATTTTTGCAAAATTTGGTGCATGTTTATGGATTGTTTTTTACCCCCTGCTGTCTTCTGATGGTCATAGACACTGTTTTCAACTGTAATTACAGCTAGATTTGTGAAGAAAAATGGATAAAATGTTTGAATAATAGAAAAACCCGGATTCAATTTTTTTTTTTTATTGATTTTCCGACTTTTCAGGTTCCGCCCCTCCCCTTAATGCACCAGCAAAATTCCAGGGAAATTAGGCAATCAAGGAACAAGGAAAATTATAAACTCTGAAGCTTACACAGTATATGTCAAGTATATCATCATATGAGATACAACACGATGAAATCAGGCTCTTGTCAAATTTTGAGCATATGGAGTTATTGGTATCACTGTGAAGATTATTCATTTCCCTTTGTGTGTGAAAAAATTTTTTGTTCTACCTTAAGTAGAAGTCGAGATATTGGTAATTAAAGATGAAGGGGTGACTTGTTGCTGCAACTGAATTTAGTGAGAAAATGGCCGATCACTTTTGTTGATCCTTATTAGGCCATGCCACTAAATTGCAATTTTTGGGCTTTTACTCAATTTATTTCAGAAAATTTAACTCTGAAATGCATTTTTAGATTGATATAGAAGGGTTCTGTGAAGAAAAAAAAAATGCGTTAAAAATTTATTCACTGTTGAAAATACATGATTTCTCCAGTCACCTCAGTTTGACGAGCGCCTGATTTCACTGTGTTGTATCTCATATTTGTTGAGAGCACTCTTCTGGCTTTTGAGACATCTTCGTGTGGATAGGAAAGGAGGATATAGTTCATTTTCTGTATAAAGTTGGATGATGGTGCAGTAATGATTACTTTCATCTTAAGATTGCAGGGGTATTACCATGGAAATTTCCATTATAAACACGTTAACTCTTTGAAGAATTTTTTAGATAGAATAACCTTAAATTGTCTGATTAGTCTGACTAGCCTTGTCTTATATAAACAGCGTGAAAAGATTGATCAGCTTCATTGCTGAAGATGTGATTTTTTTGTGTTTTTATTTTGTGTTGTTTTGTTTCGATTAGTTCATTTTGATACTCAATGAAAATAAGCAAAATAATCTGAAAATAAACAAAACCTCTGAAAATTTAAATCCTAGGCGTTTTTAGAGGTTGGTAGCTCTAGCGTTAAAACCCAACAGTATTCTTCTCACAGATTCTCTCAAGGGCATCTACTTTTACTCTGGACTGGTATGCCAAGCTGTCTATTTTGCGGGCTTTTTTAGATATTTCCTTTGCCATATTGTTATAGTAATTTTTTCTTTGTCATGCCTATCACCATTCTGAATGCTAGCATAGTATCATAGAATATTTACAACTACTGTCCATTCTACTGACTGTACCTATTCATATACTTACTCTGATGCATCATAATAAACAGTGAGTCTCCTTGAAATTGCTGAGACCTGATGCCCTGCCCATCTGCTGATCTCAGGACATTCATGTGCCTTAAAGTCTGACCTGCATTTTGTTCTTAGCTTGGCACCAAGCATATTAGTGCATTTCGTACGGTATAAATAATCATCAGAGTTTTTCGTTCATTATACAAGGGAAAAAAAAAAAGAGGTTTTTCTGCCAAGTTGAGTGAAAGGAAAATTGTTTGATAACATAATGGACAAGTCATAAATCATTGTATAATAATCAATCTTAATTCTTTACCACGGAGTGTAAAATTTGTCATGAAGGATGCCAAGGACATATAGAATTTATGGAAAAATTTCATTGTTATAAAATGTTTTTTGACTGAAAAATTCACGTCATTGAAAAAAAAATAAAATAAACGGTAAATAAACTTGTTTGTGATGACTGCTAAGAAAGATACTGATTGATTTTTTTTCAAACTGATAGATACCATTAAAAATTAGAAAAGAAAAACATGAAATTTAAAAAAGAAAAAAAAGCAGTGAGTAATATTCAAATCACTTCAGATTTTTACATTAATTGAAGACACATGAAGAGGATAGCAAAGCAATCGCTAGATTTTGCATTTTGTGACATCTTGATAAGTGGTGAATCATACTGAGCTATTTGCATATTTTGTGTTATTTAATTCTCAACCACTGCCCAAGAAGATAGAGAGAACTGAGAGAGAACTGGTAAGTTCTCTGATTTTGGAATACTGAAATGCATCTCCTTCTCCATTGTAATCTCCTCAGATGAGATAATCAGACATTGGATCTTTTTTTCCTGAAAACTTATATAAACTGGGAGAACAGAATTGGCAATAACTGAGAAAATTACCATTTCCAGTGTTATTCCATTTTGTCTGTTCTGTAAATTATCTATGGAAATATGTCATTTCTGCATTGTGTTGCATCACTATTAGTATAGTGATTTTATATAAGAAATAAATTCTTTCCTGTGCAGTTGAAGATGACACACGAGAAATTGTCAAGAAAGCAGCACAAGCCTCAGGTTCCATGTCAGATACAGGTACATAACAGTGGTAATCAAGTCACAGTGATATCATTTATTACAAAGTGTATTTTACAGTTGGCATCTTAATAACTAGACCCTCAATGGCTGATTGCCCTCATTTAAGACCAGGGTCTCAGACCTTATTCCTTGTGATCCGAATGCACATATTTCCAAAAAAGTGAATAATTTTATTTCTCAGGAATTTACGAATTTCACATGGTCAGGTCCTTCATTTCTGCAAGTTGTATGACCATCTAAGTTTCAAACAAAATTATGTAATTTCAGAATAAATGGAAAAATGAATGCGCAACAGTATTACTGATATACAGAAAATATAGCAACATTCAGAGCAGATCTTCCTTCAATATTGTATACCTAGTCTCTGGTTTTTGAATGCAGTTGCAAAAATGGAAAATTTATAAGATACGCCACTGCTTAAAATAGACTGTTCAGAATTTTAAAAAAGTTCTATAGATGACCCTGCATGTGAGCTTTTTGGAGTTCATAATAGTAGTAACAATCACTGTTAACTGCTATTACAAAAAAAAAAAAAAAATACAAGTCCAAGCTCAGTTGGGCAACATGCTGGTATAAAAAAAAAAAAAGAAGACAAATCCAGGCTCTCAATTGGGCAACATGCCAGTATCAGGACCTGAATCTAAATGTTCCAGTTTAATAACAATAACAATTCTAGAGGAAAGGCAAAACAAGATGATTTTTAATACCATTGTTTGTCCTAGAACTGATTGAAAATTTTGTTTTCACTTTCGGCTAAGTGATTCACTCTGTTGGCTAGTTTAAATAGAATGAAGCAATATATTAAAAGAGCATTTCACTTCCCATCACATATCTATGACTATTACAAATAAATCTATCATATTAACATTACTGACACAAGGACAATGCTTTGTGGATGATATGGCTGGATTTCTGAGATTTAAAATGGGTTTAAGCTCTACTGAAAAGTGAAAGCTGAAGTCATCCACTGCTATGGGTGGCTGATAGGGGTGACTGAATTAAACTATTACTTGATGTAAATGTCCAGTTTGATATAAAAATCTGTCTTTCTTTTCAGAATTTAGTATTACTTTCAATCCAGATGTCTTTCAGCCTCATGTACGGCATGCTGAGCCTGATGTAAGTGTCATGTCAGTTTTTTTGTTTGTTGTTATTATTGTTGCAAGCTTGAAGAATTTATCATTCATTCCATTGACTTTGGTACAACTGAATAGATGAACAACTACCAAACAAAAAATACTAATGCACTCTGTCAATAAAATGACATTTTTATTGAAATAAAAAATGAAATATTTAAATAATAGGTGCCCCTACTTTCAGTGGCATGAACTGATTTCAAACAAATGCCTAGTTCAGTGCTGTTTATTTTTAAATGATGCACATATAAATGATTGTGGGTGCACAAAATTAGTTTCACACCTGTTCAAATTCATGTTCCCATTTTTCAGTAAAAGGCAGATGGTGTTCCTGCAAGACACCATTTTAGGCAACTCGGTTTGGCAAAGTTTCAGTAAAGCGGAGCCTGTCTTTTAAACTTTGAGCAAATTATTAGATATTCATTTATGTGTATTATTATTGTGCACCTTAGTGGAAGATTCTTAGAGATGGTCAAATTTGTATCTGATTATATAAGTGAAAGTAAAATTCAGATTAGACTAGTGGAAACTACTTGACAATAGGATCCCCAAGAAATTGTATGAAAAACAACTGGTGACTTGCTAGATTTAGGTTTAAAATTAAAAATTTGATTAAAAAAAAAAACAGTTGTCATCTATGGGCCCTTTTCAGCCACTCATGACTTTATTATTTCACTACATGCAGAGGAATACACAAATTGGATCCCCCGCGGGGGTGCGGGGTTTATAAGTAGGTTCTCTGCTCCCACCTGCAGGTGGTGTAAGCCTGCCATTGATGGGGTGTCTCCCATGGATTGCCATCCTCGACATTCCAGGAGAGACATCTCTTCTCTCTCTCTCCTTGCTCCTGTCTTCTGTCCCGCTTTCTTTCC
>JBCEWB010098564.1:0-12213 GCA_039654565.1 Peronia peronii
TAAAATGCCACTCAGACTTTAAAAGCAATGTGAACAAGCTAGATCTTGAACATAGATCTAGAGCTAGATCTAGATCTAGATCTGGAGGATCGCAGGATTCTAGTCAGATCTAGATCTAGATTAGACTAGATCTAGACTCTAGATCTATTTCAGATCGACATCAATTTTTAGAGCTGAATATGGATTCTGATATGATACTATTCAGTATAATTTACTACTCTGTCATTCAGTAAAGCAATATGACTAGATTTACATACTAGATCATAGGATGTTATTATTTCAACTAAGTTAGGCTTACCTTGAACGGCCATGCTGTGTGGAGATCTAGGTCGAAATCGAGATTCTGATGGTGCACAGTAGATCTAAGTTTGCCACACAAAGTCACCAAACGAAACAGATGGAAAAAAAAAAAATGTACTGTTATCATTCCGTTCACACACATGTTGCAAGGAACTCAGACACTGATTTTTATTCCATTATGAGACCTTCGAAGTTGGATTCAAGGAATTTTTCTCTTCAGCCATTGTCGTGTAAATGTAAACAAAGACACGTGAGGGCGTACGCGGAAGTACGACGTCATAATTCAATTGTCGTGTAAATATAAACAAAGCAAAGTGTGGGCGGACGCGGAAGAGCAACGTCAGATAAGAACGGTCAATACTAACACTAGCAGCGATGCACCTGTCTAAAAAAATTATTTTTTTAAAAAACGGCGCACCAGTATGATGATGAACAATGTAAAAAAGTGAAGTAAGACGTATACGATTCTCAAATAAAGAACAAGCAATCAGAAGCTATCAAAAGTAAGGCACATGTTCACAAGTTTCAATAACCGTGGAATACAACACTTAGATTTTTGTACAGAGGGCTAAATGTATAAAATAATGACATAATTCATCATTATATGGTGCTTTGCCACACAATTGCTCGATCTCTTGGTTTGCTTTGTGCCAATTTTCTTCACATGGATAACAATAGAGTTCACCAATATTTGGGGAAATTCCATCGACCCAAAAGGTTTGTCTCACTTCTTGGCTTGACCCTGTTATAGTGGGTAGGAAATTTATGATGAAAACTCTTCTGGATGAATGATAGGCTCATAACCAATTGAACCTAGATACTCTCCGAATAATAATAGTAGCGAGTAGTGTTAATAATTACGTAGGAAAAAAAGTAACGTATTTCCGGCCGAAAACAATGACTTCCCGCTCTTACCGGAAATGAAGCAAAAATCATGCAAACAATAGTGCTTAGCCTTCATTGTGATTGTGTTTATCTACTTGATTGCCGGTAAGTTAACAGAATTTTATGAAGTTAATGTATTCCATCGTGACCATTGACTTCTAGATCAAATCTTGTTCAGAGGTTCAAGATTATTTAGGAGGGAGAGATAAATGATTTTAAAAAGTAGGGCCTTGTTGACTTGTTTGTGTAAAGTGCTTCGAGTCTAGGCATCGAGTAAGACCCAGATAGTGTATGACTGACACCCTAAAGGCGAAATTGACAATACCGGCTAATGGCATAAGCATAAATTAGCCCATTCCTATCCAGCTTGATGTGTCAAATGACTTAAGCCAAATTCTAATGTTAAAAGCACTTGATATCTCATCTTACCTTCCCTAGTCAAGAGACTGCGAATGCCGCATGTCTGTCTCACTTCCTGATTGTAAACTTATTTGTGCGGGAAACCCCGTTGGGTTTGTCCCGAAATCTTGGCCAACAACATTGTGTTAAAAAGATTATAAAGTCAGAAATAACAACTCGTGACCAATACTTTCATTTATATTATACACTAAACATTGACTCATCAACGCATAACGTGAATTACTCGGCCGAATAAGCCTTGTGATATTCATGTATTATACAAGAGCGAAATTCTATCAGGATATATTTAGCCTATTGATCTCAAAATATTTCGGCTTCTGTTTTGTCTGCGTGTACGTAATAGAGG
The DNA here is from genome assembly GCA_039654565.1 of Peronia peronii. Taxonomy (NCBI): domain Eukaryota; kingdom Metazoa; phylum Mollusca; class Gastropoda; order Systellommatophora; family Onchidiidae; genus Peronia; species Peronia peronii. Next base: position 1,952 of record JBCEWB010098564.1, read on the forward strand.
AGAGAAATATGGGAGAATTTTTTGAGATTTCTGGAAATTTCGCTCAGTCAGTGGCCTATGTGTCTATAAACGGATCAATCCCAGACTGCCAATGATCTTTTCATGTGCGTTGTATATATACATGGCACTTGCTCTTTGAATTTTTATCCTGTGTGAGAGATGACAAGACATCGGGTTTTTTCACTGAAGAAACTCGAAAAGATTAAAAAGGAAAATATGCTAGTGCTCGATCTTTGAAATTTCCCATCTGTCAGAGGCGGTCAATTCGACCTTATGTAACGATATCCAGAGGCAAACATTTCATTGTTGGAGGGCCCAGATAGGGGTATTCTGATGAGGATTGCCCACAATCATGTTAGATAAAGTTCTCTAAGAACAGCAACCCCCCCCCCCCCCAAAAAAAGTTCTATTTATGAGTCTGTGATATTATGTCCAAGTATGATACCAGAGGTCAGTTATCTCTCAGATGAGATAATATGGTCATTCGTAGATGTAGATCTAGATCTATAACATCATTAGTCATTTAAAAATATTACAAGCGTGTTGCTACAATTTGTGACAAGATAGCCCAAAGTTACCGGCGATTTTTTTTCTTTAATTATGCTGCAAGTTTTGGGATACTTCCTTCATTCTACACCTTAATTCTTCGGTCGATATCCTCCCTCCCCCCCCACCCCCCCCTCCCCTCTTCCGATGTTTTTGTCTCCTTTTCTCCCTGACGTTTTATTCTGTCCCCTCACCTCTTCTACCGCAGCTTTGCATTTCTTCCTTCCACTGTCCAGTCTCTTACTCCAACACTTTATGTCCATTGCGAATCCCATCTTGTTTATATCTAATTTATCAAAACAATTAATGACAATTCATCTGGAACTAACACATCACGGAGACTGTTGTTTCCACCTGATACCTCATTTCTCTCTTTCTCTCTCTTTCTCTTTCTCTCTATCTCTCATGCCCCCCCTCAAAAGGTCAAAATTCTACGCCTTCACCCATGCATACAATGAAATTTCCACATCTGAACAGTCCTAAGGTCGCTAACATCACTTCACACCTTATAACTTACAACTCTCTCCTTGTTCTCTCATTGTTTTTGTAGTATCTTCCCAGAAGCGCAGATACTGCCGCTATTTTTTATTTCATTTTTAAAAAATCTTTCTTGGGTCTTTGAGAAGAAAAAGGGTGGAGGACAGAGTTTGTTTTATTCTTTCAGAAGTTCCGAGCGTACTAGTCGATTTTATACATACCAATTCCTCGGAGACTACTGGAACTTTGGCTAGGTGAAAACAAAGTGACGAAAAGAGAGAGAACGAGTGGAAAGCGGGATATGGAAGAAGGACTAAAACAACAAAAAAGAAAAAGACAACAACTAACTTACCTCTTCCTTTTACCTTATCGCCTTCGATCGACCAATTCGAGCTTCCAATCTCCCAGATCCTCGTGTCCGTACCGGTCTCACAAATCTTTCATCTGTACATCAAAACACCCAGGAACAAGGCGTGGAAACAGACCACCTTTAGCAAAACACATCAAACAAGATGTTGGGGAAACAGGAAAGGTGAGGAGGGAGAGAGTGGTAGTGGGAGGGCCCTGGGCTCTTTTCTTTTCTTTTTTTTTTTCTCGTGTGCTTGTCCATATCTTTTAGTTACTTTATTGTTTAACCCTGAATCTGCCCTTGTTTTTGCGTGCTCAGTGTTCATGATTTTAGCCAATCGCATGGTCATTTTATTTTTTTATTTCTCATGTCTGTAATGATCAAACGAACAAAATTAATGTGTAAACTGAAACACTTATTAAACTTCTGGAACACTGGCCTCTACGCCCAAAAGTCATCTCATAATTTGTCTCAAGGATCAGTCAGAACCAAAAGTAGAGAATACTTTTGCATGTGTAGATGTTTAAGTGTGTGTGTGTGGGCGCACATGTGTGTGTCCCAGTGTATGTGTGTGTGTGTGTTTTCACTGCTCTGCCAGCTCTGGGAACACTAACATTTTTATAAGCAAAATAGTATACTCCCCAGTTCATACATACGAACTGAAATGAATACAAGGACGAAAGTTTACACCTTCAGAAATCTTAAAATCAAAGTTTAAATTGTTCAAACAGAACTCGGAAGCAGCTACACTTTTATTTTTAATTAAATAGAAGATGAAAGATCCGCAATTTTCGGTGTAATTCGTATTCGCCAGAACTTGTTTATCACATAACGCTTTCTTTGACGTAAACGATACTAACAAATAGGTTCTGGCTTCAGTATGCAAAAAAAAAAAAAAAGCACAACTTACAGGCTTTTGCAATAAGACGGCTGGTCGTCGCTCCAAGGGGTTTTGTTTTCAATGCTCCCAGTGTCGGGACTCGGAGAGCGGCGGCGCCAGGGCGGGTAAGGGAAGTAATCCGGGGCTTGAGGTGGATGATCTATTCCGTGTACCTCAACACCTAGGCGAGCTATCTCTCTCTTTTTTTGCCCTTCGTGATTGTTGTTATGTTTTGCTTTGTGAGGTTTTTCGTGTCTGCGCTAAGCAAACTAGCGAGTTGGGGGTACGCCATCAATATAACGACGTGATGATGTGGTTCTCAGGAGATATGCGTGCTTGCAAGCCATTCAAAGCTGACAATCGAGACACTAGGGGTTTAAATAGAGAATGCAACAGCGATACACAACAGACGCCCATTGCGGTGTTCTAAAAATGTGACAAGGGTATTATTTCAGATGCTATATCCATCCATCCATCCATCCATTCATCCATCCATCCAGCCATTTATCCATCCAACTATCCATCGATCCATTCATCCATCCATCCATATATTCAGCCATCCATCCGCTCACCCATCTGTTTACTCAGCCATTCAGTCACTCAATCTCCATTTTACCATCCGTCCTTAGGTCCCTCCGTCCACAAATTTTGAATCAATAGAGTGTGGAATATCCTCACCAAAGCCAGGAAGCAGAGCACCACATGGTGATGATGATGGAAAACAAAGATCACGTATTCAATATTTGCCATGAAAAAAGAGAATTTGATTTTATGGAAGTTAACGTGCTCTCTATAGCCCATTTCATCTTTATTGTGTCCTTTTACTGGCATATAATGCACCAACTTTGATCTTTTAAGGGGGGGGGGGGGGGGGGGGACACCCTGAAACATGGATTTTCCTAAAAAAAATGTGATTCTAGATTTTGGTTTTCTCGTAAAAGCCCTGCCTTTTCTGCGTATAAAAATGGTATAAAAAAAAGTGAATATGGTCATTCTAAGGTGTTTGACCAAGGTCATTCAACAGTAGGTCTGGCCTACTATCAACCAGGATTTGGCTCCATCTGGCTGCTACATCCAGTCGTAGATCATCGCTATTTGATTATATATATAGGCAAAAAGTGCATAAGACACTTCATTATGACCTCTTCTAACAATATCATGAACTCCAGTGTCAGGAATGGACATTGGATGATCACTATGAGTCGAAAAAAACTGCTGATCATGCAGATTATCAGTGTAAGCGTTCTAAAATGAATTTCCTTTCCCTATAAAGAGTGAAATCTTCATTTCTTTCTGATGCTTCAGAGCTCAGTTGTGAACTGTATGCCATAGTAAAGGTCAAGACACTATTGGTTTGGACAAAAAAAGGTATGGGAGGGGGGGCATATAATAATAGGCCCTCAAGAACCCGGTATTTACTCTGTGAGAGCCCTCATAATGAAGGGGGGTAGGGAGCAAAATTCGAGAAAAGATGCGCCCAGAAAGCCGAAAAACGGCAAAAAGAGACACAGAAGTCATGAACAGAGGACTAGTATGTAAAACAGTGCTGTTCCGAGGCTGAAAGCCGGACAAAAAATTCACCATGTCCATTTTTCGCCGAAAAAAAAACTTCAAAAATCCCGGTTTTTTAACAGTATTTTGCCATCTACTTTTTTGTTCCGAAAGTGATTCTAACAAATTTTTCATATATCATTTTCATAACAAAACCAAAAAAACGTAATATGCGCGGCCCATTCGGTTAATAAGTTTTCGAGAAAAATGGGTTTTTAGTATGAAAAAACGGCGAAATTTGATTTTTTGTTACATGGCATTTTCAAAAATTTCTAGAAAATTTTCTGTTGCATAGGAAGGGCTGAAAATAGGTAACTTTTTAGATATTATATAAAAAAAAATATGTTCACCAAGCTTCATCAACTTTTGTTAAAATTTGGCGGGCTAGATAGATTTTGAAGTTAGCCAATTTAGTGATGCCAAAATCCAAGATGGTGACGTTGCCATGGCAACCATTTGAAAAAGTCGATTCTTTTTTCACAGTTTTCCTCTAATTTGAACATGCCGAATTCGACGGAAAAGGTTAAAATAGTCTATCTTTAATAATAATAATAAAAAAATCACCTCCAGGACGCCCTCCCCCCCCCCCCCTTAACTGGAACGAGAATCATCATCATCATCATCATTGTCAGGTGACTTGTCGTACACAATTTGTGACCGCTGCCTCCCTTTTCGAATATCTCCATCTCTTGAAGTTCTCAGAATATCAATACTATTATGCTGCAAGTCTTTATCCACGATGACCACGCAGTATCTTTTCTATATGTCTGCCTCTAGTTCTTTGCCTTCACTTTGCTACTGATAACTACATGTATTTGCTCCAGCATTCATCTTCGATGTCTCTGGATATTTACCTAAAAAATGAGCTGGAGCTCTCTGATTTTGTTGACAAGAAGCCGTGTGGCAATGCATTCTTTAACGATGATTGTAACTACAAGGATTAAAAGAGTGAAAAAATGGTGCCACGCACATTAAAAATGGCTGCCACCTTTAAGATCAGAGAAACAGGCAGCTTTCAGATGACATGGATGTTAGGCTTTCAACAGCTGACAAAAGCCCCTGATTACAAGAGAGAGGCCATGCTAGACTAAACATGCAAGTCAGAGATTTAACTGCAGAAAAGATTGTCCGATGGAAGGGCCATTTGGTTTGATTTGTTTTAGGTTTTTCTTTTTAATGGCACATCAGGACAATGACAGTTACGTTGTGTCAAACATCATGAGTGTCAATGGCATTGAGGTATAAAGATATATACATGTATCACGATGGGCGACCGACACATCCAGGGAGGTTATACGTCCATATTATTTGACTTCTGTGGGTTGAGATAAAACTTCCAAAATGAATATTATCCCCCCCCCCCCGTCTTAGTGAAGGCTCCCCTGGAACGAAACAGCGACTATGCACGCAACTGCATTTATTACCGCTATGATCGTGCCGATGCTCCATAAATCCACACTCTAAATTCAATAAACTTTCCCATCTTTCAAAACAAGGCTAAGACGGCATTCGCCAAAGTTCCGGAGGTGAAAGCCGAGCAGGTTTCCAGCGCCGGCCCGTGACTATATTTTTGCAAGCTGCCATCGACGACAAGGCGGTGAATTATCGAGTGCTGATAAGGCGGCGAGGGCTCTCCTTGCTTCTGGCCAGTTCAAAGGGAAATCTGGAACCATCTTACCTTAGGGTTATTGAAGGGAGGAGAGGGCAGACAGAGGGGCTGGGGGCTTGTCAGCAGAATCCCCTCCAGGAGTTTAGTGAGGGCGGACAGATGGCTAATCAGGTTGTGGGGGTGGCTCCTTTGTGTCTGAGGACAGATCTGTATGGGCTCTATACATAGCAACAACCAAGGGAGGTGCACGGGTGGGAGAGATGAATGAATGGACAGAAAGACAGATAGACAGACAGACAGAGAGATGGTCAGAGTAAACGAAGAGACCGGCCTACAGTGAAAAAGACACATGCAAACCACTAAACCGTATATAAAAGTTTTCACTTAAAATAAAAAGAGAGCTGGATAAGGAAAACTGGGAAAGGAAGTGGGAGGGAGGAACTGGCAGTAGCAGAAAAGAGATCAGATGAGAAGAGCTTCAACGTATCTGTTGCATGTTTAAATATTTCAATATTTGTTTATGGGAAACACGGAATATTGAGATTGTGTGTTAGGAAGAAGGTCTAGATTGAAGGGCAGAGAGAGAGAGAGAGAGAGAGAGAGAGAGAGAGAGAGAGAGAGAGAGAGAGAGAAAGAGAAAGAATAAAAGAAAGAAAAAAAAGAAGGAAAGAAAGACAGAATGGAATGAAAGAATAACAAAGTATAAGCGAACGATAGGTGCTTGTTTAGATAATAATGCATACGACCTATGTACCTGAAACCATATCGTTCAGGGAAGAGCGCTGAACAGTAATGAATGGGACATGAGTTCTTGATTAAACGTCGCTACCAGATACAGAGCTAATCCTTTTGAACACGGCAGGATGTCAGGACTATTCACCTAAGACATGCTCTCACCTACATTGTGACTGCGTATAATAAGGTTTTAAAACAATTCTGGTGCGATGATCAGATCCAGACACTCAGATAGTTGGGCATGGAATATTAATGGTATACACAGTCGAGCACAGAAAACTCGAACACGCTAATCTAGAATTCACGGAAAAGCTGGACAGAGTTATCGGCCCGGTTTAAATTCCTATGTTTCTTTGTATTGTTAACATGCATTTCTCGAACTCGCAGCACGCATTTCTTGAACCACTTCATCATCATCTACTGGATCTCAAAGCAGCCGAATGTCTGATTAGATCTTCTTTTTTTTGTCTGGCCTTGCTCGCCCAAGGCTGTTGGTAATAAAGGAAAGGCGTATGGCAGTGGTTGGGACAGGCAGTATATAGTGTTGGTCTAAATTTGGGTCTCAGTGAAGATGACTCACCCGGGAGGAGGTGATATGGTAATAGTAGAGTCTCGATTAAGCCCATCTCCCGGAAATTTCGTGCGTCTATTTTTAGAAGAGGGGCAGATATCGAAATGCTCTCGCTTGCTTTCAGTGATGGTGACTAGCAAAAAGTTAGTTTCGGGGCGAAGAAATCTTGTTTTTGCAAGAATTTCTACGGAACCGAGAGGTCTCTGTGTAATATTAATTTTGGAGATACACATATACACAGACCTAGATCTGTATCCTGCTTATGGCTCTGACATCCCTTCCTCCCTCATTATTTTCTGTCTCCCACAGCATTAGACCCAGATTTAGATCTAAGTTGCATAAAATGTGTATTCGTTAATTTATTTGCAATACTGATAAGCCTTACATTTTACGCATCCAGGCGATTTTTTTTTCATTCGTAATAATAATTTCGTGCTAGGCCAAGATTTAGATCTAGATCTAAATTCAAATCTAGACTAGACTAGATCGAGATCTAGATGTAGTGAGATCTAAACTCTTGATCGGTCAATGGACTTTTTTTTTTTTTTTTGTGCAAATCAGCAGATCTAGATCTAGATCTGCTTTAGCATGAGCTGAGATCAGTCACAAAATGTGAAATGAGCGTAATGAATTTGTACTATCGTTAGTTTTATAAATTAATCATTTTCATAATAATCACGTTTGAGTTCAGTTAATATGCTTTCCATTTCACCATTGTGAGGTAAGCTTGTTTTGTTAGCTTTATGATATCAGAGGTGGAGAAAGATGAGAACAATATAATCAAGATACAGCAAAACTCTGCTCAAACAAGTATGACTTGACTAACACAATGCCTATTCAACATACTCTTGTTCACAAGATCTTAGATTTGGCCCGCGTTTATTTTTTTTAATAAATAAAAACACTCTGAAAAAAAACAAAACAAAGCAAAACATGGGTAACACCCTGACTATCTTGATATGGTGTTGGGGTTTCATTACAGTGGAACCTGGATGATAAATTATATCTACACACGTTCTCATCCTGCACAGTTCAGTTCTCTTCCTTCTTTAGCTTTGTTCTTTAAACCTAGATATAAAGTATACCTTGGTATTAAGTATAAATTCTATACATTTATCCAGATTCTGGGGGTAGCAGTGTCTTTGAAAGTAAAATATCTTGACTTAGACCAGTCACATTGTACTAGATGATCTATAGATCTAGATGTAGATCTAACCCCTGCCAGACAAATTAAAATATTGTAAACTTAAACTATGGATAAGCAACACAAATCTTGCTGTTGCTTTGTTAAGCAAAAGCGCACATTCAACACAAACAAATCTCGGGCACACGAAATGGTGGTAACCAATGTTGCCGATAGCTATGCGGCGATTGCATCGCCCTATCCACTCCATACATCTTTCTCGTTGTGTTTTGGGCTGTTGAAATCTTTTGAAAGTTACCACTTTCATATCCTCATAATCTTTTCGCTTTGAGTCGCATTTACACACGCTCCAACAGCATGTTTTGCTAACCATCCTTCCGATTCAAACCCTCAAAGAGTAGGCCTTGGCCTGATTGTTTACCTGCCGTGTGGTCGGCTGCCCCCTTTCTAAAAATAGATGCTGTGGGTTTCGCAGAATGCGCTAATCGAGACAAGTCTATTGTATTAAGTTTTGACATACAGGCCTCGTAGAACATAGCGTTGATGGACCGTGGTTTTCTTTTAAAAAATCTTGACACAATGGGAAATCGCTGTGTTCAGTCCTATTACTTCCCTTTACCAGACAAAAGAGGGATTGAATAAGTAGTGTAAAGAGGAAAAAAAATCACGTTTGTGCCCTTAGCTTGAAACATACATCATGAAAAATACCCCTTAAAATATGGTATGAAAAGAATGGTTTCTTCTTGCTGAAGAAGTAAAATGATCTTTCCTCTGTACACTGCTTATTCAACAACACCTCATTTGTCGAGCAAAGGAAAGTAATACGGCTGGTCAAAATGATCTTCCCTTGCACGAGTCCCTCATTTGAGAGGGGCAGATAATCTGCAAAACGATCTCCCACTAATAAGCTTACTTCTGTTTATTTTTCGATTTGTCATGCCCAAGTAATTTCCAGCCTTTTTTTAGTATTAGTCGCCATAAAATAATATCATTGTCCCCCGTTCCCCCTCTCCCTTCCCCTTTTCGCTTCTATCACTCAAGCCATCACCATCGCCAGTCACAGTTTCCAGGGTAGTCGCCAAGAACCACAGACCTTCAGTGAACCCGACGCTGGGACAGTTTTACATTTCATCCCATGAGTCGCTGCTTTTCGTCACATCATTGTCCATTGTCCGTGCCAAGAGAACGCAGGTCCACCTAATAATGTCTTCTTTTATGGAGTCCATTTTCATCCTGGGACCTGCCTGGTGGATTACTACATGGTTCTGTCGATATACATCCAATCCAGAGCCATGGGCTCGTGCCAGTTTCCGCATCTATAAGGAGTTGGCTGGTCTTCTCTCAAAACTTTTCATTCTTTTTGACTGATCAGTGTATTCTGAGAACAGCTGAAAAGATTTGGAGTTGTAGTTACTGCAGTTAGTCTTGATAGTTATCACATTTTAGATCCTGGTGACAATACTGATGTCTGAAAGTATTTCACCAAAAGATAACAAGTTTAAAACAATCAAAAGGAAACAAAAGAATCAACCATACAATTTTTTATTTTTGTTATAGTTAAAATGCATTAATTGCAAAAGTCATCAGCAGTGACAACGGAAACTATAATAATCAAAACATGAACAACAACGTGAATAAGCATATATTTAATGTCAGTGACAACAACAACGAGAATAACAACAATGGCAATAATAATATAAGTAGCAATGAAAAAGACAACAATAACAATGATACCATATGCATGAACAAAAACAACGAAAGTCGTAGCAAAAATGAAAACATCAACAACAACGACGGATATAATGAAAAGCTAAAAAAAAGGAGGTGGGGGGATGGGGTGCAGGATCAACAATAACATCATCATATACACAGCAGCGAGAAGAGATGATATCAACAATAAATGAATAAACACCATCAGTAGCAAGGAGACAACAACAACAATAGCAATCGGAAATCTTAACAGAAACAACGGTAAACAAAAAAAGCAATCCCGAACCGATCACAAAGCTCTCTGGATAATTTGGTCATGGGCCAAATTGCTCACTCTAAATTAGACTTTAATGACCGCAAAAATGAACCATTTTAGCCAGTCAGTCATTAATTACCTCCCATCGCCAAGGACTAGATGAGGTTTTGGATGGTGCTGCAGAAAGAAAGAGGACAAAAGAAAATAAAAACACTCTGACTCTTATGACTATTTTTGTAATAGATATCAACCAAAACTCCTTGAATGAAAAATTGGCAAGATATTAGAAATATTTTTTTTTTCAGATATTTTATGATGTACTCTCACGTCTATCACGGGTGTTAGGTTCCAGGACTGCCCGAGATGAGCAAAAATCCGCGGAATAGAGATACTATATATATTTTCTTATTTACAAAAATTTTAAATCTTTATAA
>JBCEWB010098575.1:0-28286 GCA_039654565.1 Peronia peronii
CCAAGTCATCCTCTGATACGGTTTACGGTGTACAGAGCCTTTCAGCCTCCTAGGGGGTGGTTATCTCGGCTGAATCCTCTGATACCGTGGTTGTATGGCTATAAATAACAACGAAATCATAATAGTCTCACACATGCACAAAATAGGTGTCACTCTCTCACAGTACATCATACTCGATTGGGGCCACGAGCGACGCGTGAGGTGTGAAACGGGGGACGGTGCATTATTTCAACAGGCTTGCGCCTCAGGCCTTACCTTCAGTTTCATACCACTGGGCAGTACAGCACTTTGCGGGCACTGGTACTTGACTCGCTCACGGACGATTTCTTTGTCAGGGCCTGTTGTGTCATACTGCTGGGCTGGGCAGTACAGCCACGCGTGTATTGTAGGCCTACTTGACACACTCAGGAATGACTTGTTTGTCGGAGGGAACTGGTTCAGTACCTGAGTTTGGTCTTGGCTACGCTTTATATAAAAAAAAAAGTGCGATTGGAGAAAGAAAACTGTTCGTAATAAGCGTAGTTTTCATATCGGCCCATCGTTTTATTTCTTTGTAAGCATAAGAAATTACATAGCAAAAAAAATGTTCCCAAAGATTCTTTCTTAATAACGCAAGTTTCTTTTTAAGCGTTTTCTTACTAACCGTGTTAGAGTGTAGTTCTACATTATGGGCATATGTAACAGTGCATGGTTGCGATCTGTGTATCATAAGTGACTGATTGAAAGTGGCATAACATCCAATATCAATGTGTTGTTCATTATTTTTTTCACACTTACAGGCCTTAATCATTGATTTAAGTCTGGCTGATCTTCAAGATTATACAGACTTAAGTCCTGCTAGCTATTACCATCTATAAAAGAAATTGGTTTATAGAACATTTGTTGAGGTCCTAAATTTCTGAGTTGAATGTTGTATTGAATTATGCCATCGGATTCATTCCCACTGAACAAAATCAAACCTTTTTCAGACAATGAGACTTTGTGTATGACCTACTATGGATTATCATTCTTCATACCAACTTCACATGGAAATAAAACTGACAACAAATGGAAGGGCCTGATATCTCAGAGAATTCACAGACACTAATCATAACGGTAGTTCCTGGATGTTTGCTGAACTCAATTTATAACTTACCAATTTAATGGTTCTTAACAGCTTCATTTCACAGTTAGATACAACACCTGACGTACTCATATCTACGTGAAACTAAAACATGGAGGTCCATATCATCTTCTGCTATGTAACTATGACTAATAGTAATACAATCACAAGTTGGTCCCCTATCACAATAATGCTAATGATATGTTGTCTATAAAAGTGGGTCAAGTGAAGGAAGAAGAGACTTTTCTGATGTGGTCTGATGAAATGTCTTCTTCACATTTTTCCCTGAAAACGGTGCTGCGAAGAATTGGCAATTCAGTTTTCCAAACACTTTTTTGATACAGTACATAATGAATAGAGCATTATTTTTTTTTAAAAACGACAAAAAAACTAAAAAAAATAAATTTGCTAGTGCAATTGCTTATGAGATAACTAGCTCCAGATGGTTGAAAGACATAATAGAACGAAATTGACTGCTTAAGATTTGAAACAGTGGTTTATATTATAATAAAAGGTTTAGTTGTTCACCACTGTGGGCAACTTGTCAGAATGAAACAGTTAACCTTGAGCAAATGATGGGTGAAGACTAATTAGAGAAATACTGCCTGTAATCATGTTGTTATCATGTCCATGTAGATAAAAATGAGAAAGGAAACTTTATTAACTATTGTGAAATCATGGAGAGATTCAGTTATCCCCATCCATTCATGAAGTTTCCTGATCCAAAATGTGACATTGATTTTTCCCAACATTTTGTCCCTTAAAATAAAACAATTCACACACATTTCCTGACTTGATTCAGGTAAAATGGGCAACTGACTATGGACAGAGAATGATATTGTTAGACTGACAGGAATCTGAGACAATTGTCTTGTATGTTTCCAGAAAGCTGGAACGTATATGAATGTCTCCATTGGGTCTGTCACAGTAATAACAGATTGTAAGCGCTGGGACCCTGCACTGCATGGGAATAAGTGCTATATAAATGCTCTCTATTATTATTATTTTTTTTTTTTCACACAAAGGATTCTGATGCAACATAATTCTATGTATGTGACTACAGTGATATGAAATGAGAAAGAATAGCACCAAAATAAGCCAATGACAGATAGAGATAAAATCAATGCGTCTTTTTCACAATGAAAATGATTAAAAATGGAAAGAAAAAAAAACCTAAAATGAAGTAAAACAGGAATGACTAGGAAGCATAATTCAAAACAATTCATCATGAATAGTATCAAAATGAATCTGTGATGGCATTGGTTCTTATTCCTAATCTCTTAATGTAATTAAATTAACAAGATAGTTGCTAACTTAATACATTACACATACTTGGACAACTACACATAGCCTTAAGGACAATGAAATACTGATATCAACACATAAATATATACCCATAATGAAATAATGAACACACTTATAATAATTAATATGACTCATCAAAATACCTGCATAGCAAGAAAAAAAACAAAAACATACAGACACTCAGAAGAAAAAGGACAGTTTGCTTGATGGTGAATCAGAAATACCATACACAGTATATTTTTAGATAAACGTACATGTATGTTTTATATTTGAACTGTAATGCAATGATTTGTCTATGAACAATGCAGTCAAGGAAAATCCTAATACAGTGGATTCTCGCTACCACGATCATGGCTAAACACAATTTCCTGTCTGGTTTCAACCATCCTTTAAATATACTAATTTATTTTCAATAATACGCTCGGGTTTACGTGTTCAACCTGCATTGCATGTTCAGTTCATTTGGATAGTAACTGTTGTAAGTCGTCCACGTTAGCCATGTGCTGTGAAAACTCTGACAAACCCCCTTTCCCGCTAACCTGTGCATTGTCGCTGCCAGCAGTAGGCCTACTAATAACTATGCTTGTTGGCCCACCCTTCTCATCCCCTTTCACATGCACGTGTGGTCAGTGTTATTATATTACATTAACCTAGGCCTCACTTGAGTCCACTTCTCACTCCACTGTCTTCAACTTCAGCCATGACTGTGGCGCGCAGTGTAGCTTATACACTACACTACAACACACCACTGACCAGTGGAATCACAATGCATCGTGCATGATCACCTGTCTTATCTCAGCACGCACCACAGCTCACTTATCAAGTTTTAAAAACTTATCAAACTTTAAATTCTAATGCAAAAAACCAAGCTCTCAATAAGCATATTCAATACATTTACAGTTTTAATAAGTACATGTATAATAAATGCATGTTCTGTATTATTTCAAATGTATTCCTAAGCCTTTTTTTTCATGTTTCCAAAAATCAGCATAAGTTTGGACAAGTAAAATGGTCGATCTCTGACAATACATTCACCCAGATAATACGATCTTTCACCTCTGGTCTCAAGGGTGGGCATGTCATCAAGGTTCCACTGTACTTGTTGGCAAATTCAAGTTTAAAAGTTTATCAGAAAATACTCCACAATGAAGGAAATGTTCACAGAAACCACAATAAGTTCCATCTTCTAATATCTTCAGTGCTGAAGTGTTTTCTGCTACAGGAACTACACATGATGGAACCACATACTTAGATCAAATCAGTCAATACTGATCACATACTAGCATAGATGCAATATGCAATAATTGCTGTATGCTTGACTGGTGAATTTAAGATTCATCCTTTCAAACTGTAGTATAGGGAATGAAATACAGACATTATTACAGATAACAGTGATAGTTTCAATTCCAAGGCGGTTACCACTAAAGATATTCTACTACTAGGCTACTAATGTGACTTTCCTCTCCAGATCAAACATAAGGACAGTTAAGATTAAAAATATGCATACCATTCCACATGTACATAAATAGCAAGTATAATTTTGCATATACAAATTTCCCAACAGATGTAAACTAAAACATGCAGAGGGAACAAAAAAAAGTAAGAGAATAAAAAAGCACTAAAAGTGAACGGCACATGAATTTTCGCATATCTAAGGAAAAAGGCTGTAACTTCTATATCTTTCAAAGCTTACAACATGCAGCTAAAAGCAGAACTCAAACCGCTATATTGACTGAGCAAAAGCTACAAAAGAAAAGGCAAAAATTAAAATGCACTAGCCATGTTTCAAAGCAAGAAAGAATATTTCTGACATTCAATCTGAAGATTGGAAAGCTAAATCCATCTACGGAAATAAATCTCAATCTTCATGAGTATCACAATTTTTTCTTTCAATTTAAATAACAATGGAATCAAACCAATCTAAAACATTTGAATAAGAAAATTTTTAAAAGGTGAATTATGAAGATTCAACAGCATGTCTTTCACAACTTCATGAAATACTCTTGGATATTAAAAAATGGAACTATAACATGATTAACCTCAACAATTATTAACATGACAAAGTGAGAAAATTAAAATGAAAAAGCATAAAGGTAAAAAAATATGTATATTATTATAAAACATAAATTGAAATTTGGAAAAAAATGGAGCCATTAAGACTGGTTGATGTGAGAAAAATGCAGTTGAAATGTCGTCTCTAAAAAAACCCAGATGAACAGCGGTTAAAATAAAAAAAAAAAGAAACCACAAATGTAAAATAAATTGTGTAAGACTTTTGGTTATACACAACTGAACGTGATGCCTTTATCCCTCTTGTTTTTCGTGAAACTGTAATCCTGTCCATGTTTGAATCATGAAAACTGTAGGCAATGTAGCCTGTCTACTCTTGAACGTGTAGTTTTTCTCAAAATGCCAACAGCAGTATACATGCTGATAACATATGATCAACACAGTTCACTGCAATGTAAAACTGTTAAACATAATGAAATCATGGTCTTCCTTATTTGGTTTGACTGTTAGTCCTTTCTCAGGATGTCTTTTTTCCTTGGAGTGATCATCTTTTATTTTTATTTTTTTTGTTTTGTTTTATCATGGCCTCTCTCCTGTTCAGGTCATTAAGCTACAGCGCAAAAGCCTATTTGCCTACAACAGAAGGCAATTTGACATCCTTGGTTATTTCCCTAGTTGAACAGTAGGCTACTAGATCTAATCTTTCTTTCACTGAACTGAATGGTACACTGACCTGCAAATCTGTGAATGATGTGTCCATGTCAGTAAGCTATTCTATAATGAGCTGTGAAAATTTTGGTGATGTGGAAGTTATGATCAGAGAACAACTGCAAAATGAAATAAGTATAGAAAAGGTTGCATCACAGTACATCTCACAGCCAGTCAGAATGAGTTGTAAGTGGCTATATGGCAGGCATGTCCAAAATCCAGCCCACAGGCCGAATGCAGCCTATGTGCAAATTTCATCCGGCCTGCAGCCTCGTCCCATTAAATCAATTCAGACATGATTTTTTTAGTAGGATTATTTACTGCAGTCGAGATCTCAGTGTCATCCTTTACATTAGTGCAGGCACGTTATTCTTAGGTATCATTTGCAATAAAATTTCATAAATACTTCATTGTCATTGACACAAACTACAATATTTATGGTTAAAAGAGAATATCAAGCTGAATGTTCGGCCCCCACACATTTCCACCTTATAAGATCTGGCCCTCTTCTCAAAAAGTTTAGACACCCCTGCTATATGGTATCCAAATCTATAGTTAGATGTTAGGATACATCCTCTTTTTGCCTTTCAACCTCCTGCAGATGTTATCTTGCAATATTTAGATGTAGGGAAGTAATGCATTGCCAGACCCTGGGTCTGAGATTGATGTGTTTATACTGCAGAAATTGAAAGAACATTCATCTGGAAATAAGAAAATATTATCCTTATGTGCAGATTATAATCATATCGGGATGTTGTGAAGTAAATATTTAGATTTATGTGCTATGCTGCTCATTCTGGCCCACTTTTTCTCTTAATGTTAGATGGTGATGAGGGGTCACTTCCTGTCTCTTCACTTTGCAACATTTCTGGCTACAGTCAAGCTTGTATAAAACATTTTTCATCACATGAAAATGAATGAGTTAAGATTATACGTGACACTAATAATATATGAGACAGTAATAACTCACCAGTGGAAAATGGACACAGAACTAGGATTCATTTTGACTGGCTGTGAGATATATAAAATACAGTGCTACCGTTAAGAGTTGAGAGTATCCAAGGCAATTAAATGTGCCAGATGAAATTTTTCTCACTGCTTAAAAGTATCCAAGACAATTAAATATGCAAGATGAAATTTTTCTCACTGTCATAATGAAATATAGAGTTTACCTCGATTGTCCCAACGAAGAATCAAGAGGTTTGAAAATTTGACCAGTAACTTCAGTTTAGTAATTTTTTTTAACATAAAGAGTTCTTGTACAGATTGTTGTTAGTTTCTATTCTTTCAGTGTATTACTTTAGTTGCTGGCAGACAATCTTATAAATTTGAAGACATTTGTATAAAACGAAACTATAAGTGACTTAACTCACTTTTATTTTATCTATATAAGCTGACTTTTTTTTTGGTTGCCCTGATGCATCTTATATAATCTGACTTTTTTTTTTTTCATTGCCCTGATACAGAACTAAACAAATTTGAAAATTTGGCACTCCAAATATTTTCTTCAGTTTTCATTTAATTACAGCTCCAATTCTGTTGTTATCTACAGTCTCTGTCTTGAAGTTAAAGCCATTTTCTTGAAGTGAAATCATTATCAATGATGAAAGCCTTGAATTATTTCACATGTACGATGTCAGGCAGAGCTATAATTGAATGCAGCAAATATTAATTATCATGAAATCATAATCTCTAATTCAGGACTGCTTCTGTGAATGTGAGTTTTACTGAAGATCTTGAATAATTACACATACATATATTTCAAGCTGAACAATATCCTAACAATCACAAACAGTGAATATTAACTATCACAAATCACACTGTAATCTCTAATGCATCGCCGTCTGTGTAGCTGGTGAGTTTTACCCCACTGGAGGACCGGCTGGCGCTGGTCTGGGCTGATTGGGTGTCAAGCCTCTTATCTTGTAGTAATCTGTCACCTGTTTGGGAACCTCGGCTAACACATGACGGGCAAGCTCTGCCGGGGTGCTCTACAGTAAACAAACAATAAGATTTCTTCTTCACGCAGGGAATCAAAAGTAGAGAATAGCAAGTTCTTACACATCTCTCTCAGTATAAAATTGAATGACTTTAAAGAGTTAGAATGGTAATTTTCAAAACTTAAGATGATGAGAATATGCTATGGTAACAGAGGGATGTTAACTCTTGTTACCCGTAATTAATTTTCTTGTTTTGCCGGAATCAATTCTCTTCATAAATTTATTAAAGTGGAGTACATATCAAGATAGCATATAAAAAAAACACAAATCTATCGCTTTTTCAAGCAACTCCCACTAGTTTCATTTCTTTTTGTCGTACAGCTTTTTAGTTTTGAAGTGGTTCCATTCACGGCCATGTGGCATGGAGTTTTTGAGGGTAACTGCATGCCCTGACCTCGCAACGACTGAGTTGTCACTTCGGGTAATAAGAGTTAAACCACTCAATGTTATAAAAAATATTTGTTTTTTAATAACTACATTGACTTATAAAATTCTGACAAAAAACTGCATAGGTCTGTCTCCAGTAATTCACTCAGTTTCAGAATATTTATTTCCACATTCTTGTTGTTTCCTTGTATTGAAGAATTGAGTTAGGCACCAGTTGGGGGTTTTTGTCGTGAAATTTATGACATTTCCATGAAAAAAAATGAATAACTGTTTTCGATGACTTCCAGTAGTGAAATTCAGCACTTAAAAGTCCTGAGTAGCTCAAACTGGACAATCACCTGCTTAAATTCCCTAAAAGGCACAAACTGGACAATGTCCCTCTTGACTGGTTCTCCGGATGGCGACTTCAGCAGCCCGTTGTCCCCATCCAGCTCATGCATGTCTGAGAAATCAGCGCCGCCAACTCCAACAATGATGAGGGACATGGGAAGTTTGCTGGCTTGCACAATGGCATGCTTGGTGTCGGACATATCACTGAGGACACCATCAGTTAGTAACAACAGAACAAAGTAGGCCTGTAGAGAAGGGGGAAAGATTTAATACGTGCAGACATTTTACATTGTTTGATTCCAGAGTCAAATCTTTTCATCTCTCATACCATAGAACTTCTTATAACACATTGTTTATTTCACCAGTGGTAACACTAATTGAAAACTATGATACAACACAGGAATGGATAATTACAAATCGTTCTCCTGAAATCAAGGAGATTACTATCATAGTCAGAGCTTCAGTTACTAATGGACAAATGGAAAAAGATGATTATTGAGAAAAGTTACAATACAGATGAATGATGAATTATTTTATAACACTATAATGAAGACTGGAAAGTAAGCTTTAAGGGGTATTGTACTAGTCTTGTGGAATAGAAAAAAAGGAGTCTGTGTCCAATTTTACTTTACATATTCAATATATGAGTGTCATAACTGTAAGGGTGTCATAACTCTAATTCTATCTGACAAATCTTTGACATATGCTACAGCTTTGAAAAGGATATTTGTGACAATATCTCTGAAATTTGACTCACGAGCAGCTGGGAGTATTTTCAGGTATTAACACGTGATGAGGTTAAGGTTTTAAAAAAAAGAAGTGAATATCTTTGCTGTTTAAGCTTAGACTGTGTTTTCATGTTGCAGGACCAGAAATATAGAACATCTTTGATGAAAATGTGATATGTCCATGGAAGGTTTCGTGACATTATACAATTTCAGACTTACAACCCCCAAAGGGGGCTATCTTGGCCCTTATGTTTCACGATGGCCATCTGGAATGCTTATATGCTAACTGAATGCACTTGTTGAATTACGAGCTAGAAACTCTAATGAGAGAACGACAGTGAGTCCTACATGTGCCCCTTTGGATGGTTCTTCCTGCTGTGCAGCCTGGGCAAATCTGGCCACATGACTGATGATGGGGGAGACGATAGTGGGGCCATACAGCTGTACATACTGGATGCAGTTTGTATATGCTGCCAGCACCCCATCAATGCCTGAGGAATATGCGGTGTGAGAGAAAAACTAATGCTAAATCATGGAGAATAAAACCTGAGGAATATGCAGTGTGAGAAAAACTAATGCCAAATCATCGAGAATAAAACCTGTGAAAAATGCAGTGTGAGAAAAACTAATGCCAAATCATGGAGAATAAAACCTGAACAGACTCAAAGTAAGTTTTATGCAGGATTAAAAAAAAAAAGTATCTAAAAAAAAAGAGAGAAAGTGTGAGTGCATTCACACATAAAAATCACTATGTCATAACTCTCTGTACTAAATCACCATAACTTAAAAAAAAAAAAAAGAAAAAAGCCTTCTATAATTCCACTTCCGATCCACTTCTGAACAATTTCTGGTTGTAAAACCATTGAGCTGTCAATCGACTGACACATTTTTAGGTTGTGTTTCAGTGTAACTTCCTGTTTCCCAGATGTGCAAACATTTATTATACTGTCATAAAAAAAAAACCATAATCAGTACTTTCAGAAACTTGTCCTCATACCGCAATGGATTCAAAGTCAAACAAAAGCAATTTCATGGGTCCTGAATACATTCCCTAAGGGAGACATTTTGAAGACAATAGCTCCAACCTATTAATTTAACTATTAAAGCAGTTGCTTATCTAAAGACAGTATAAATAGCACATAGTATGAAAATGGTTGAATGAACCTTTCCATACACTTATTCCACATATCCGGAGCTTCAAAAGAAAACACTATACATACGATTTCACATACCTGCACAATACGGGTTCTGAGCATTAAAGTTGATGGCAAATTCATGAGAAACTTGGGTGGCTGGAGGAATTTTGGCACCAAATCCAAGAGCAGGGAACATTTTGTCTCTGAAACAGTAAAAGATATTTGTGAAAGTCTTAAAATTCTGCAGAGAGAGAGGAAATTGAGACAAAGAGGAAAAACAAATGTTGAAAAGTTTTCCTGGAATAGTGTAAAGGAAACAAATTGTTGACTGTAATGGGATTGTTTTGTGAGCTGCTTATTACCTCCCTTTGTTAGACACATGAAGTGTTCACTTAACACAGTAAAGAGGAAAAAAATCATTTTTACTCTCTTTGTACATTGTGAAACATTTTTAAATTATTCATGGTGTAAGGAAAATGTTTTCTTATTATCATAATAATTTTTTCAACATCTTTTGTGGTCAATCTTTCAAACGATAGGAGGACAAGTGATTTTTTTTCCTCTCTACCCTTTTTGTTCAACATCCCTTCGTGACTGCACAGGAAGGTAATATGGCTGGTCAAAAACAATCTCTACTGATGATGAAAATGTTTAATAAAAACTAATAAAAGCCTGCCTCTCTATCTGGACATAAAAAGCAAATGCCTGGTGAAGAGCAGGCACAGTACCCAGGATCCATCTAAGCAGAGGATTATAACAACAAATTTGCATGCACAAATTTTATGGAAAACCAAAATGAACATACGTGTCATAATCCTGGCATACATCTCCAACTGCCTTGATTGCTGCCATGTATTCATTAGGTGCGTAAGGATTGATGTAGTGCAGTGACGTGCTCTGGGAAGGATTTCCGTTAGATGCTGTGAAGTCAATCCCAACCTATGGACAGGATATTGTAATATGACTCACTCAGTCATGAAAATGATTCAATGAATCTAGACGCAAAGATCATACAGCTAAGCTGTATCATGGAATTGACTGACCTCTTACACAAATAGAAGAATTTAATAGTCTGACTATCTCTTTAGTTTTACTAGGCTTAAAATACTATCTAATACTTGCAAAACAGTCTTTTTCAAGAGAGTGGTTTGTCACCCCAGCACCTGAAGATTTTATCTGTTCCTTGAACACTACTCTGCTACACTAAAGCTTTTTGATCAGTTTGATCTTATGAGTGACTTAAGTCGGACACACACTCATCTCATTTTGGTGCATATAGTTGTATGCAAATAACCTACCACAATGTGTACAGATTAGAGGAACAAATGCTTACTGTAAAGTTTATTTGCATACCACCAAAGATGTACTCCAAGAATGTGTGCTCCTTCACAATCTGTTGAAAGGGTGAGAAAAAGATCATAGTCAATGAAAAAATCGCACATTGACAGGGATTATCTTTTGACACATGGGAAAAGTTCAGATGTCCAATAGTGTCTATGGACAAAAATGGCATATTTACCATAAAATAGTTTTACTTAATTGCTGCACCTGTGCTAAACAACAGCAACATGGCCAGTCTCCCTCGCTCCATCCACTGCTAAGCCCCACCTACACTCAGTCCCGCCCACCATGCATGAGCCACCCAGCATGTGTCCTCTACTTTCCTCCCTCAGGAAGGGGCCAACACTAACTGATCACCCAGGAATTCTGTTATGCATGAGAACTGACTTATGAAACAATTACATCATCAGAAATATGTCCTTGTTGATTAAAGCATTCATGTCATGATTTCATATACTTCTTTCTAAAATATCCAATTATCTGCAGACATCTACAACCATTTCTCTAGACAACCTGTCGAATGGTTTCTTAAGGACAAGAGATAATCAGGCATATTGAAAACAGTTGTTAGACACATAAACTGACTTCTCACAAGATGCACACATCAGAGGAGAGATAGACAAAATTGGACACATGCTCTTTTTTTTTCTTGCTCACTAATTACCCTCACTTACCTTACACGATGTGACATAGACAATGCCAGAATTGGTGTAGCTTTTCTTCTTCGCTTTTTTGCCAGCATTTATGCATGGGAACGATACCTGTAATTCACAGTTTATACAGATAACATGTACTAGTGCTTCCAGCTTACATATGATGACTGAAATTCATACTTAGTTCACATACTATATCTCGCACTCAATCCAGATAAGTCATGTGCAGATTTTTGGTCATATGTCAATTTTCTCCCAAACCAAGTTATTCCTACCACGTAAAGCCATAATGTTTACACTTTCTTATATTAAAAAAATCTTGAATCAGCTTGACTGTTGCCAGAGAACTGCAAACTGAAGCGACAGGGAATGACCTCTTAGCACTAGCTAAAATTGGAAGGAAAATCAGCAAAAATTTCCGTAAAATAAAAAACATTGATATTAGATCACTTTCATCACATTCAACATCTGATTTCTTTTTGAGTCCAGCAACTTACAACTCATTGAGATTAACTGCAAAGATATATGTACTGGCACTTCTCGGCCAACTAATGTCAACAGCAGTGACAGTAAAATCAATAAATTCACTTATTGTACTTATTCATTTCTATTGAGAGAGGAAGATTTTTCTATCAGTGCACCACCTGCAGCCCCCTTTACCCACCCTTCCAATCATCTCTCCTACACCATCATACACAACACACACAGTTTCCTCTTCATGCCAATAAATTTCTGCTCTCTGAAACTAAAGAGACACCCTCCCTGCTATACCAAGTTGCATCTTTTTCCACACATATCATTTGTCTAAAATGGCATCTTCCCAGTTCAATAGTTCATCAGTCTACCTCTCCTGCAGACGCTTTCATCATCTCATCCAGGGTGGTGGTGAATCCTCCGATGTAGTCATGTGATCCATCGCTATCCCAGTCAAAGCAATCAATCTGAGAGTCGTTGTGAACAAAGATTAGTATGAGGTTTTTGCGACGTGATTAATGTTTCTACATTCCATGGGACTCATCTAAAATATGACTGTTACCTCAAATATATATATAAGAGAGTATGTTATTTAGGCAGGATATGCTCTGTCATTTTAAGTGCTTCACATCAGCAAAAGAACAAATGTTTTGGCTCGACATTCAGTCCACACTCACCTTGATTTGTTGTTGTTTGTTTCCCCCGCACAAACTCTGCACCGACAGGGTGACTGGTCGCCAGGACGGATTCAGGTTGTTCTTAATGACCTAATGAGAAAACAGACAAACATACTTCATAACAGTCGCAGGCCAGACGATCTCTTTTGAAACAGCTAAACATCAATATGCTACACTCCAACAAGGTTAAAACGAAATTTGGGGGGAATGGAAATCATTTCGTTCTATCGCTCTTTTGCTGTATCCGAAGAGGATAAATTGAAACAGGGATGCAAGTTATCGAATTACCTCCCCTGATTGAAGAGCGATCTTATGTCTTAAGGCCACTTTCTTTTCATTTTTGCTGTTCTTGTTGTTGTAGGTATACATACATATAAAATGTGTGGTTATGTAACTGTTATGTCATTTGTTTGTGATTTTTCTGCCTTTTTTTTTTTTTTAAATTCTTCGAGATTGTAGACAAAGTGGAGTTTGGAATGGCATACTTTCTGCAGATATCCAACTTTTTCAGTAAACCTTCATCAACTTCACAAGTCAGTGTCCTTTTGAACTGCAGCAATAAATCTGTTCTCCTACGTTTCAACGTTTAGTTTCGATGAATTCATCATTGATCTAAAATCTAGATCTAAAATGGCTTTATCGTCAACATAAACTCACAATTTTCAGTATGAAACAGAACGATACCTATCGACTTCTCAAAACTGGCTTTCAAGAAACACTGACAAGCACGACTGGTTTGACTGACTGAATGCCTGCAAGTGGAAGTGTGTATAGTGTATGATTGAAAAGACAAAGGCCAAGCCATCCTCTGATACGGTTTACGGTGTACGGAGCCTTTCAGCCTCCTAGGGGGTGGTTATCTCGGCTGAATCCTCTGATACCGTGGTTGTGTGGCTATAAATAACAATGAAATCGTAATAGCCTCATACATGTACGTAACAGGTGTCACACTCTCATGGTACATCATACTCGATTGGGGCAACGAGGGAAGGTAGGTGCATTATTTCCATTAGCTTGCGCCTCAGGCCTTACCCTCAGTTTCATACCCCTGGGCAGTATAGCACATTGCAGATGCCGGTACTTCACTCGCTCACGGACAATTTCTTTGTCGGGGCTTGTTGTGTCATACTGCTGAGCAGTACAGCACATTGCGTGTATTGGTAGGCCAACCTGACGCGCTCAGGGATGATTTGTTTATCGGAGGGAACTGGTCCGATACCTGAGTTTGGTCATGGTTACGCTAAATATGAAAGAAAAGTGCAATAGGGGAAACGAAAACCGTTTGTTTTAAGCGTAGTTTTTGTATCAGCCCATTGTTTTATTTCTATGTAAGCATAAGAAATTGCATACCAAAAAAAACGTTCCCAAAGATTCTTTCTTAATAACGCAAGTTTCGTTTAAAGCGTTTTCTTAATAACCGTGTTAGAGTGCAATTAAAAGGGAGACACATTATACCACTTCAGTACTTCATAACATGAAATTGAGGGCATTATAAAATTTCAGTATCAAGTGAGAGGATGTAATAACAGATATAGATTAAGTCAGCATCTGTGGATATCACCGTGCTTTCAATATTACAGTAAAGTAATCAAATCACAGTACCTCAGTGCGATGGACAATCTGCCAACCTCCATCTATTGTGGGCTTCTGTATCTCCAGATAGGGGTCTGATTTTCCCATGAAATCCTGAAAAGTTATATCGACCAAGATAAATCTTATGATGAAGGTGAAAGTTCTAACTGCCACACAGGCTTTCACTATTATTTTTAATTTTGTTTCAAAAGCTGTCTTCAGTTGGCACTATTTACATTCTTCAAATCAAAGGAATATTGTCCTCATCTGGTCTTTGTTTGGGGAATAGATTTTCTAGTATAATTCACCTGCAGAGTAAATGATTGGAAGTGTTAAATAGCAAGTTCATTGTACATCATACTTTTTTTTTCAATGACTTTACTATGTGTGACATGATCTCAAACACTAAAAAAAAACTGATGTCAACTTGACTTAAAATGTTGATTGTTATTTTAGTTACTGACAGTAAGCTATTTATCAATATACGCTGTGCAACTGAGTCCTATGTGAATTAAATGCAAAATTAAACTCACGACATCATGACAGCGTTGCATTCACAGATAACTGCGTTGATTTGTCCTTGAAAGATGACAAACCTTTAATTTTTTTAAACATTTTACATCACATCTGAATATTAACTAAATAATTAAATAGACACTATATTTACAAAGATAACTTTGTTGTCCCTGAGAGTCATGTAACAATTACTGGCATATGTTCCAGTGGAAAAACAAAAATAAAAAAAGTTCAATAATAATAATAATAAAAACTCCAAAACCTCAAATTTCTTTCCTCTTTTGCAAATCCAGTACTTTCAGCAGCTGGCATAGCTAAACAGTTTTATGAATATGAAATGTGCAAACTGACCTTATTATCCAGTTTCTTTGCCTGGAATGTTATCTGAGCCACCTCGCCTCCTTCCTTCACTTCTTCGGTGCGAATCTACAAAGATATTAATTGGTTACATATATAGAAACAACAGCATCTGTAATATCAATTTCATCTGACAACTGAACCTAATCACATCAGCCTTCCCTACATTGAGCTACTCAAAGCTGACTGAGAACCAATATCATATCTATTTTTCTTAACTTTTTTACCACTCAAAAATATAGGTTTTGTCTATGTTGGACCTACAAGATCACTGCGGAACGATAGATAATGGTATGTGACACATTCTGGCCTGCTGATATGAAAAATTGACAGATGAATAGAACATGTGAGTGAACAAATATACCAGCTGGATTCGTCTACAGCTGATGTCTGTGATAATATTAAAAGAATAATGCTAACATGAAGACACATAACTATAGATGGAACGCTGCGAGGAACTAACAATGACGATATCACATGCAAACAGACACTAGACAAAACTTCATCTTTCATGTAAAAAGATTGAATGTTAAAAAAATAATTAATTCGCACAGTACCCCCAGCGATCAAAAGATAATAAGGCAATGAGAAAAGAACTGACATTTTTAAAGGAAACTACAAAAAGACTCACTGTTATGATTCCTTCTCCAGCTTTCTTGCCATTTTTCATGAGCAGAGGTTTTGTATATGGGCTATTTGATACAAGCTGTAACAAAAGACAGAAAAGATAAAATAACATTGCATGTGACTGTTAACTTCAGTGATAAGATTATTAGTAAAATAAACCAGTCCTCTAAAACCCAGTGTTCCAAATCAAACACAAACTTATTTACAGGATAGCTTGTTGTGGTAGGCAGTCAAAAACCAGAATTACATATCATCATATCTATACAGAAAAATCAAGACTTGAGATTTCATAGCTTCAGTATGCCTCTAAAACTGTTTTATTGTATTAGCCATTAAGTTCATGTTTGGGTACTTAAACTCACTATGTTATAATATATCTCTATGTATTTTTTGGGCAATTGTTGGTAAACTAGTGTGTGGATACAGTACATGGGACTTAAGTCACAGAATCATAGAGCTGTATAATATAACTTTTCCTATAATGTATTTGTCCTTGTCAATCACACCAAATACACGATAAATTTAATAAATAATGGAGCAGTTGTACTGTGCTTATTCCCATACAATATTGGCTCTAGGTGCTTCACAATCTACTGCTATCATGCCAGACCCAACTGAGACACGTGGAAATATGCCAGGTGATTGCCTATAAGATGCTCAAAACTTTAGTGATCCAACTATCACATCCTCAGTCCAGTTTCCATTTCAACCTGAGCCAAGTCAGGAAATGTGTGTATATTTTGTTTGCAGAGACAAAATGACCCTATGGCGAGTTGAACACAGGACAGAGGTGTGAAAACTGTCCTTACCTGTCCCAGTGTGCATTCAATCTTGCCCAAAAAGTCATCATCAGTCAATGTATATGTTGCATTGTCCACATCATAAATCGAAACAACAATCTTTTGAACCTCTTCAAAGTAGTAGTTCAACTTGATAGGTCTGGCAAATTTCGGATCAAGTGAGTTCTTCACATTTTCTGTGCGGCCCATCTGTAAGATATATATTGCAGGGATGACTCACATTTTATTCTATGAATGTGTCCCTCTTTTCAGAAGACAACAGAATTTCTTGAACTGTATCATAAATTAGCAAGTTTTCTTGATTCATATGCCATACAATATGAATTAACTTCCAAACCACAAATAAATTAGAATTGTCTGGATAAACAAAAAATCTACAGAAATTGTTCATTATACAAGAAATATCTGATATCTATTGCCATTTACTTGTTCAAATGAATTGAAATACACAAATGGAATACAAGCTATCACAGAAGTTCCAAACCTCTACAAAATGGAGCACTTAGTTTCATGCCACGTCCCGCAATAAATTATGCCCCTGGTGGATGATTGGGGCCCGGGCATTGGGAATCCCTGCTGCATGGTGAATTTGGACTTTCTTTGATTTTGATGCACTTTGATATCTTGTTCATAGCCATTCTTTCACAGGAACAGATGCAAGTTTGGAATCAAATAAAAGTTTAACATTTGTGCTATAATTCCTCGTTCTCTATATTCTGCTGTCACTGCTCGTTTTCTTGGGGTGGCTTGACAGAATGTGCGCATATTTCAAACTCTTTTGTGGTCAAAAAAAAATAATTCAAAAATTTATGTAAATCTTTTTTTTACCATAGAAATTTTTCTTTCACATCTAATATTGTTCACAATTCAACAAAGCCATAAACTGTGGAATTTGTTTTTTCCTTTAATGGACATTTATATCAGTTAGAGGTGAATACTCTGAAAGCTTGCAGTTCTTGTGAATTTTTTTAAAGGATGAAAATTTGGTTTTCTGAATATTAAGGGCTAATTTTATGAAATAACTAAATTAATCTTCTTTATGTTATGGTATCAAATACAGAACAGATCTTTGAAAAGAATATGTTAGTGACACTCTAATATAGGACACTTCTGTGAATTACACATTAACTACCAAATCAAAGATAATTCAGACAAATCCTAGTGAGTTAAAAACTTTAACATGTGAGGTATTCGTTCTTTAAAAAAAAAAATGAATTTTGTGGTCCCATTTTTTTAATATATATATATATGTTTCTATAAAGTCATAATTCTTTCATTACTTTACCTCTGAATTATACATGCATGTATGCAAAATTATTAGTTACATCTATATGCACTTAATCTCTATAATGTCAGCTTTTCAAATCTTTTAAAATATTATGGTTATGTTTTGACTGTTTGACGAAACGATCACATTTCCAAACTGTATCTAATTTGACTTTCAGCACTCACTCACTAACCAGCACAGGCAACGTGCCCCGCTTATAGCCAGAGGGGTGACCTCTTGGTCATTAACTGTGTGCTCCACTGGCTATATGATTTACGTATGTAATGATCAAAACTACACTGGAACTATTTTGCATGATGCTCAAAGTGAACTTTGTAATCCTGTATGATATTAGTCAAAATATAAGGATGGAGAGACAAAGAGAAACAAAAGAAGATTTCTCCAGTTTTTCATTAACTCATATCTTGGTTCAAACACAACGGAAAGAATTTAAAAACTAATGCTGCCTCTTTTACCTCCTCCATTGTGCCTCCCTTGCGAGACATGTGAATGACTGCACAGGGGTCAGATTTTGACATGACATCACGATTGAGAAGATTCTTGCACTCAATGAACAGTTCCACTTTGGACAGACACTCATCTGCTGCCCTCGGCACCGCACTTGGATACACTGGATAAGACATAGCTAGTGCTGGTCTTCAAGAAAACTTGTATCCAACAGAATCAGAATTCCGTGTAGTATTAGCTGTGATCATGCAGAAAGTACACAAAACCTGCATTCATGTGTAGTGAATAACATATAGATATTTTTAATGTTGTCATGGTATATATACTAATAGTTGCAACATCCACAATAGATTATTCTTATGATTAGATATCATTCAAAACATCTAAGATAAATGTCAATATTTTCTCTGTTGATAAGAAAGCTAATGAAGTATTTTCATCATCCCAATATACTGTTTTAATGAATGATTCCTGTTGACATCATGCAAATGAAAGGGTCTTAGACAATTTACATTGTACAAATGAAAGGAAGACAACTTTTCTGATTAAAAAACAACCAGCACAAATACTTGTTCAAGCATGATAAGAGATCAGTTTGGATAAATAATAGCAATCATTTGAGACAGAAGACATGAACATTTGCAGATGAATAGAAACTAGCATGTGGCAAGATTGATGTGTATCTTGCAATTGCCAATTTTAAGTGTTCACAGACATTCATAATATAGAGTTCTAGTTTTGCTTCAAGCTCTGCAAACAACAAGATTGGTCCACAAACTACAATCAAATTTCCAGATTAAATATCATCTAATATATTAATTCTAATTATATCATATTAATATATTAACCCTCACAAAGGAGCGGCCATGGGGAGCACTATTATTCCCTCAGGACTGGCAATGTTTCAGAAAATTCCTTAATTTTAGGTCATGTCAGAAAAAATTTATATAATATAAATGGCTCTATTTCCACTTCCTTCGTTTCGAAACCAAGGTAAACGAAGCATAGTCTGGTGAGGGAAATATATACGATCGGGACTCTGTATAGTCATGATAATGTGACCTGCGGTGGAAATATACAGTGAGTGGTCCTTTAAGGGTTAAATACTGCAGACTTATTTTTCATTTATTCTTCACTGATTGTCCCATTCACATCATTATCAACGAGTAGTAAAGTAAAGTAGATGACTCCCAACTCCCACAAGTATTTAATGGACACTTCTTAAGTATTGAGGTCTCTTCCTATTCACACAACCGCAAAAGAATTTTGGGTGGTATCGATGTTCAGTTGTATGGAATGACTAATTCTATATCAGTAATTCATATTCATTAGTTACATTTCTCTGAGTGACGATACCTGAATTGGTGTCCTGTGTGAATAATCAAGCGATACAAACAGATGTACGTAAACACTGTCCCCGGGACTAAGAGTCTTAACAAATGCACATTTCATGGCACTGACTACCAGAAACTTGTAAAGCCTGCATAGCCTTACCTATGCCTAATAATTCTGTCTGAAAGGTTACAATACAGGCTAGATCTAGATCTATATCTAACTGCAGTACTGATACATCTGGTCTAAAACAAGTTCGTTTCCTTTCAAGTTAGATCATCAGCCACCGTAAAATTATGTAAAGATCTATCTGCTCTATTTCAGTGATGCCTGTTGTTCAGTGCTTGCCCCTCTTGATTTAAAATAGTTTTGGGCTATAACACTACCAACCTTTGCACAGTCACAGGGAATGCTCGACGCTATGTCACAATCACAACATTTCACACATTCCAAATAGCAGCCGGAAAATAGAAGACCAAGGCACAGTAAACAAATGTCTTCAATCAATGAAACTGGCATTGACGGAAAACAAATGTAAAATCAATGTAGCATGTAAATCTCCTCGCGAGTGTACGTATGTACAACGGGAAGAATGGGCATGATGGTGCGAAGGGGTGGAAAGAGGGGGGGGGGGGGGGAAGGAGAGAACAAAACAAAGACAAAAATAAGAAGAAGAAGAAGATAAGTCTAAGTGGATATTGACTCCTGAAATATGCAGGAGAAAAAGTAAAACGGCGGAAGAAAACAAAACATTATGTAGAGAATATTTGCCACCTTGTAGATAAAATACCGGTTTATAGAATCGTGAAGCGATTAAGAGGATAAAGCTAAATAATTCACTCATGATTTTTGTTTGTTTGTTGTTTGTTTGTTTTCTGTAATATGTTCGATGTTGTTGCTGTTCTTGTTTCTTTTATTATTACATATATAAGCGTTCTTCTTCTTATTTTTTTTTTTTTTTTTGGTTATTAGGCTATTGGTTTGCTGTCTAATAATTACTTTAAGACTGTCATTATCAGTACCCCTGAACAACCAGTAAGGGCACACTGAGGTTTTACCCAATGCGATCTAGGCGTACACAAATTAATAGAGCCATCAGTCTCTCCAAGTTCCACCCTTTCCGAACCTTAAACACATACACACTACACAACACTTGGAATTCGAAAAAACAAAGTAAAACAGAACATCAGAGGATTATTGTCGAGCATTTCTGAACTCAAAACTCTCAGTTTTAATATGTTTATTGTGGACAATCTGTTATTTATAAGCTCTTTCATATACCGCTCAAGTAGGCATATTGCGGAGTGTATCTAAACGTTCTTTGTTTGAGAACTTACGAGGAATTATGTATCAGTAATCCCTCTAAATTAATTCTAACAGATTTACTGTATTTCCTTGACAGGATAAATCGAAGTCCTTTGGTTATAAAACTGACGGATTTTAGTGAACAGCAGAGCTTATACATTACTAACAATGGCATCCGATGTAATACTTGTGGAAAGAGGAGAGAAAGAGCTAAATCGATCTCATGACAGGCCTTCTTGATATGGGGGTGTTCTGCACAACGAAACACCGTAAAAGCTGCTCACGGATGAGAAGGTCGAATTTAATTTCTTTTATAGGTTCGAAACAAATTGACTCCGGCATTGATATAAAGATCCATTATGGATTATTTAATGCTTTGTTTCACCCCGGTAGTTTTGTAAAGCCTATGTTCGATTTCAGCATCGTGTGATGTTTTGTTCTGGTCCGAACCTTCAGGGTGGTTGTCAGCAAAAAGAAGTATAATCAGGCAAAAAGCGCAACAGGTGGCCATAGGATTTTGTATTCAGTGCAAATTTTTTTTTTTTTTTTTGGTCTTTATATAGATTATATGACATAACACTGCGTCTAAGAGAATGTGATAACTACTGGGGTAAGAAAAGTATAAAAACTTGCTTAATTCATTTCTCTCAAATAACGATTTGTAGGCTACATTCGGTTTTGATTTCACTCAATAATTCTGATGCTCAGTTTCATCAAAGGTTGAAGACATCATAGTGGTAATAATATCGTATTCGGTAGATATCGATCAACCCTTCTGTTTATTGATCTCTTAGCTCGCGTAGGTAATTACGTTTATATTTTCATCATTTTCAATCTCATTTCAACCCTTCAACCCTCATTTCAGCTTTATCAACAGATTGTTCGCTAATCGAATCATTTCTCATACAAGTAGGCGTTTGATATTATTACTGTATCAGTGCATACTATTTCATATGAGATCGTTTATGGATATGAACATAAGCCATTGTAGTATTGTTGCACAGCTGAATCCTGTTTGTAAGGGGGTCGACACATATTGCAGGAGGCATGTTATACGAGTATCAAGTGATATTCTACTGTTATCTTAACGAACAGATCATTGATTTCCGAACTCTTGCCGCTGACCTTCCTCTCTCATCCAGGCTAAGCTCAGCACTTAAATGTTAACCAGATCCTAATCACTAGCTCTAATCTAAATCCAAACTCTACACCAAATCTTAATCTTCAAAGACAATCAATTACTTAATGGATCAATTAATAGACGGGGAAATAAATATTAAAACACACAAACTAATATTAAAACACACAAACTAATAACAAAAAATTAAATAAAACCTGCCTGTGTGTTAAATATCTCTCTTCCCCTCTCCTCTTTGAAAATCGTACCTTTGCTTGGTCATAATCGTAAAAATCTATAGCCTAATCTTGGATGATCATGGCTTCTCTATTGAGGATTCACTTCATTAGATCATAGATATGAGGAACACTCATTTGGCGCTCCATCCTGATGACCGACTCTTAACTATTTATTTACTATACTACAGTGTCTTTCGAATTTCTAAGGGTTGTAATAAGTTGTAGTGTAAATAGTTTAGGTGTGTTTAATATTGTTGACAGATTGCAGCAAGAGAAATGAGAGGCAGAGAAACAGACAGACAGACAGGCTGGCGGACAGATAGAGACACAGTCAGACGACAGACATTTGGGCGGACGATAGGTAGAGACACGGATAAGATGAGGGGATACAAGGGTGAATGGATAGATGGGTGTAGTAATGGGAGGATAGATGGATGGCTGGATGGATGAATAAATAGATAGATCAATGCAGGGATGGACGGATGGATGAATGGATGAATGGATGGATGGATGGATGGATGGATCATCAGTACTCCAGAAGAACATGTATCGGTAAGTGGTGACAATAGACAAACGTTGTTTTAAAAACTACACCCTTTTGAAAATGCAAAGAGTGGTAAAATACAGCCTCTATCACATTGGTGACGACCTTTTTACGAATACGAATACTTTATTGATCCATAATGCAAGAAAATACACTTTGACCAGTGCAGAAGAAAAAAATTATGATAATTAATATAAATTAAAATAAGACTGATAATTCTATATCCTTAAGATAAACATGTAATGTAACGACGTCAGATGTTGATGGTAAAATTATTAATTCTAGAAATGTCAATGGCTTGAAAACCCGCTCATCATACGTTTGGTTTCCTTTTCAATCACCAAGCAGTGTAAAGATGATACTTATATTATATCAACTTCAAGCACAAATTATCATTCCTTGAATTCACTACAATGTATTAAAATCATCATATAAACTCTGACACTCCAATAGTTTCTGCCATGCTAGCACTTTTAGGTATATAATAATAATACTAATAATAATAATAAAACGACCTCCTTGCGCCAATGGGAGATCGTTTCGCAGATTATCTGTCCTTGACTCGCTCTCTAGAAAAAGAGGGTCGCCTTTGACCAGCTCTATTACCCCCCTTTGCCCGACAAAAGCGATATTGAGCAAGCAATGTAAAGAGGGGGAAAAAATCACTTTACTTCTTGCCATACGGAAGACTGACCACCTGTAACAATATGAAGATTTTTTTTTTTTAATTTCTTTGTGTATGTTCAAATAAAAGGTGCAGAAGTGATTTTTTTTTTTTCTGTCTCTTCACACTGCTGGTTCAATCCCTCCTTTGTCCAATAAAGGGAAGTAATAGGTCTGGGCACAACGATCTCCCATTATGAGTCAAGAGCGTAGCAAGCCGGGCGGGACAAAAGAACACGAGCATCAACATCATCATCATCATTCATTGTGAGAAATGTCCCTTGGATAGCTATGCAAAAGATAACAGTCAAGGATTCAGAAATATTTTGTGATCGAACATTCGGTCGAACAAAGTAGGCTACATATGCCAATGTCTATCAAGAGCTACACGAGATAGTTATGAAATTAATTAGCTTATGCATTTCTATCCAGTTATCATATGACTGAAAATGTACAAAAACCCATAACGGTCTCAGCTTTCACAATTAAACATTTGGATTCATAATATAAAATTAAGTACAAATAAAAATGGAACAAACATTTTTAAAACAAAGAAATAAACAAACAGAGCTTTTTTCCCCCACCAGTCCTCCTCATCTTGAGAGAAAATTGGATGTTCACTTAGTTACTTGCTTTCTAGTGCTCTGTAACAGACACTCAAATTGTTATGGAAGATCGTACCAGTTGGGGCCACTCCCAGAATGGACACGTTCATATTCTCTAGCTGCAGTAGTTCCACAAGGGCTTCACCTATTTTGGAAGGGCTGGGCAAGAACATTACATATAATGAATATATTCTACGCTAAAACCATGGAAGTGTGGCAGTCATTTCGAACTCGTAGCGACATGAGAACTTATCAGATTTTTAGATTCCTTCTTAATTTTTAGCCTTGATCGGCGCATTATAGCTGTAATTTTACTGATGCCCTTTAAACCCAGCCCTGAACCGTTGATATCACATTTCCTACCGTTTGCTGACTTATCAGAAGCAGAGAACAGTCTCCAGCTTAGACATGTCATTCCATAACGTGTTACTTGTTACACTTTTCACTCGTCTGTGGATCATACCATGCATACAGATATAGCCTGATTATTATTACACCGACAATAGATGATTACAAAACTTCGAGTATTATACATTCACAAATGCTGTGCTTTTTACAACAGATGCATTTTAAACTTGAACAATTGAACGAGAAGCATTAAATTTGATGACGATGACTTATTAAAAGAAGTGAGGAAATCTGTCAGAGATGAGTGTTCTATTTTCATAGGCACTCTGAGTTTTCAAATCTTACAAACAAGCATTTTTTTTCTTTTGGCTCATACACAGAAAAAGAGAGAGAGAGAAAGCGAGAGAGAGAGAGAGAGAGAGAAAAGAGAGAAAGAGAGAGACAGTGGTGTTGAAGGAGAAAAGATACACGTAGACAACGTGAACAGAAGCAGTTACCTTTTCCTATTTAACAATTTTGCAAGGAAAAAATATCTGAACATAAACTTCTAGATGTGTTGGGACCATTTTCCCATTGCTCAGCGTATTAGTTTATCGGAGTGTCTATCTGGGCCTAGTACATGTATTGCAATGAGGAAGCATAGGCAAATAAAAAAGTTGCACCACATAGTAAAGGCAAAACAATTTTGTATTGACTCGCGCATAGGAGTGTCTGATCTCAGTTTTGGGGCGGAAGTTACATAACTAACTGGACACAATAACTTTCTTACGCACGAACAGAGAGAAAGAGGTGCATCAATAGGCCCAAATAAAGGGCACCATAATAATATTCATCACCTTGACCACAGACTGCTCGCATGTGTATAATGCCTATAGATGGGCGTTGATGTCCGGACATTGAAACGTTATACTATCTACTTTTTTTTCTTTGGCTTCCTTTGTTATTATCATTTTGATAATGAGCTGCACAATCATGTTCCATACTGTATTACTGTTCATAGTGTAGTGTTTACCACAGTACAAGAAAGAAGCACAGTGCCGCCCATCACCTGGCGACTCCCAATACTAAACAAAAGGAGTGTTCACTGCCATCACTGGAGTATGACCAGCCCACGTGGAAGTCAATGAGCCAGTCTGAACTTAAGACAATTGGAATTTCATACTAGATCTAGTAAATGAAATGTTAAGACCTAGGCATGGTATAACGTAGACACGAAATTCTGCCGAAATCTGCTGTCCATTAAGCAGAAATCAAAAGCAGAGCTTTTGGGAAAGTTCAGTTGGTCTGTAAAGTGTGAAATTCACTACACCCAACAACAAGGATAAAGTTACCATAGAAAGGACATTTCTTTCTCCTTGTATGAATATTTCCTGCCTTTCTGTTCTTGTCTTTTTTTTTTGTTATATACATTATAAGTTATTATTATTTTATTGTATAAAACAGAAAGAAACTAAACTGCATATTGTCGGCTATAAGCATAAATGAACATAAAACGCATTCAATGTCCATATATGCCGGCACAAACAGAGAGAAATTTAGAAGTGGAACTAGCTGAACTTATATCTGATATTTATTTCCTTATTTCATGATATATTTTCTATCATCTTTATTTTCAGCCCTATCATGTAAATGTGTACTACAGTCTTATTCTGCCATGCATCCTGTATGTTCTTGTTGTTTTCTTATCCAAGTAGAGGAGAAAGATGTCTTTTGTATGATGATTCCAAAAAAGATTTTTTTTAAAAAATCTCAAAATTTTCTTCTTTCGGGTCTGTCCTCGGGAACATCGAAACAAAGTAAGCATTCCGTCGACTGAATTGGTCAAACAGTTGAGTCGCTGCTCTCACCCAAGTGAATCCAACAACACAAGTGTCACACGGATCGCAGTGTCCAGGTCTGATGACTCGCAAGGCTCGCTGATGGGATGAGGGGATGATTTTAACCATTACCGTGGAATTCGGCATGGTCAAATTAGAGTTAAAACAATCGAAGAAAATTCGAAATCACTCATAGTTGCCATGGCAACGGCCGCCATCTTGGATTTTACTATCCGATATTGCACAAATTTACTATAAACTGCTTCTAAATTTGTCAACAGATTTGTTTGAAATTTTGCGCACAGGCTTTTCAGTTCAATATCTAAAATGATCAGAGGGGATTTTTGATAACTGGCTTAGTTTTTGTTTCACAAATTTTTAAAATCGGTATGTAAAAAAGTCACGGATTTTGCGAAAATTTGATCCTAAAATCTCATATTTCTCAAAAATTTAAAATGTTATCAGAAATTCCCTCTGACCATTTTTTAAAATATTGTTTTGTTCTGTATTCATGGCAAATTTAATGCAATTGCTCCAGAAATAAAAAAGTAGATCGTATATTTGTACTAAAAAAAAAACGCATTTTGAGAAAAACACATTTAAAGTTTTTTTTGTCTAAAAAACAGTCATAAAGAGCTTTTGATCAGACTTTCAACCCCAAAATATGTTTGTTTCACCTGCTAGACTTCTTTCCATGACTTTTATATCTTCTTTTGCCTTTTCCCGTGCCTCAACTCCCATTTTCCCTCCATTTTCGCTCCCCTAGCCCTTCAGCAAAAGGGCTTTAGTAGAGTCATTTTAGGGTCCAAGGAGAGCTATGTATGACTCCCATGTCTTTCTTGGTCAAAACCAAGAGCGTTTTTACCCTTAATGTGACAGATAATCTACTATTGTACTCTGAAACAGCAGAAACAGGACATATTTCGCTCTCATTAGACCTTAGGGTGAATATTTTTTGAGGCCCAGGTGAACGTTTTCACTGATATTCGGTGTGGTCAGTCATGTCCACCGCTGGCATTGGGGCTCCCGATATTAGTGAATAAGATCATAATCAAGCCTTTTATACGCAATTTGCCCGTAGCCAGTGAAATATTGATGATCTGTCACTGAATATAGAGCAACGAATGAACAAGAGCATGGATGCCAGAAGGATCGGTCAATTTTTGCTTGACACCCCCTCCCCTTCCCCACCACACACACATATACACCTGAGAATGGACATATCAACGTTTTTATACTTTTTTTATATTCAGCCGAGACCAAACTTTTGAAAACAAACAAAAACCCCAAATCGAATATTTTGAGCAAAACCCGATATCAGGACCGGTCCCCCCTCTCTCCCTCCCCTTTAACTGCGTCCTCAAAGTTAATATTGTCTCCAGTTGAATGAAAGTCATTTCTCCAAGCCTCATTACTTCAACAAATGCCACGCTATTGGAGAATCTTTTTTTTAATGCAATGATATTGCTTAAATCTGCTTTCTACAACTTTCCAGTTCACGAGGCACAAAAACTCTATTTTCAGTGGTATCGGTATCTGGTCAGTAGTGACCTGACAAAGGCATTCTATGTACTTTCATTGATACAAGCAGTGACAAGAGGTAACACAGGACAAACTGCGGACGTGTGGAGACTTCATGATCTTGTCATCTGTTGGCATCATCGGATTCAACGTCGGCCGCTGTAATCAGTGATAACGATAGAGTTACCCGCCCATAGTGTTAACATCGCTAAAATGTTGCATTCAATCAAGTCTTTTCAGTCCAGAAAGGCACCATCTACGTCAAGAGCAATAAGGAATATGTAAGACTCATTCTCCAATATTATCTAGTGGCTCAAGGGTCTAAAGTATATATATA